>CM075806.1:121273475-121572581 GCA_037975025.1 Excoecaria agallocha | reverse complement strand
GACAGATTGGCGTATTTATGGTGCTTGAATATTTCAAAATCTTCCTAGCCTCACTTTGTAATTTCTAAAACATATGTGCATCACTACAACATAATTATGATGATCAATATGTTTTCAATTTGGAGGATCACGATGTATTCAAGCAAAAAGCTTTTCAAAGTATCATGATAGCAGTTTCTTCATTGAATTTTCAAGTCAAGACTATGAATGGATTTTGTTTTTTCCTTGAATTGGTTTAGGTGAAGTCCACTGTATAGTTCACTGCCCCCATACTTGTGCTTTTACATTTAATCTATTGCATGATCCCTACGTTAAATAGGCTGATGGAGTCATTTAGATCATATAGTAAATTAGGTATAATTTTCTACAGCCGGCTCTATGGCTTCATTATTTGCTTTTGCGAGTGAAGATGTACTAGTCTCTAACTTTTTAAGTCTGTTCTGACTGCATATTCCCAGTCTTGCTTCTAATTGCTGCTTATCATATGACTGATAGCATGTGCGACAAGCTGTGATAATTCTTTGTTTACATTTTCCATCCTATTTGAGTTTCTTTATTCTTTAAATGGTTCCAGCTACAGTGCTTGTGGACCTTTATTTTTTCCATTGAAATTCACCTCTGAATCTTTTCAGCTAGTGGTTCAGCATTCAATTGGAATAAGCATAGGCTTAAAGTACTATGTGCACTATTTACCCTCATTTTTTCTTTTCACTGGCAGGTACCTTCACATTGTCAAACCTTGGAATGTTTGGAGTGGATAGGTTTGATGCAATTCTGCCACCTGGAACTGTAAGTGATTTCCCTCGAAAATGAATGAAAAGGAACTCCTCAGTGGATTTATCCTCTGCTTGAGAATAATAATAATAATATATATATATATATATATATATATATATATATATATATTTGTGCTGTTCTTCATTGGGCCTTTCTTCATTGGGCCTCTTATGTTATCATTTGGACTGACGCAGGGAGCAATAATGGCTGTTGGAGCGTCTCAACCAACAGTTGTGGGTACCAAGGATGGCCGTATTGGCATGAAGAACCAGATGCAGGTAGGAAACATGCTCACAATATTACTTGAAGGGTATTTGTGTGCCTTCAGTTGGATTTGTAATATAACTCATGCATCACAAATGTGCAATATGCAGGTAAATGTTACTGCTGATCATCGTGTAATCTATGGTGCTGATCTGGCGTCCTTCTTGCAAACCCTGGCAAAGATCATTGAGGACCCCAAAGATCTGACCTTCTAGGCTACATCCTTATCTCCAAATGAGTACTTGTCTTGGCATCGTTCACATCTCCTTGACCTTGTTGTATGTTCAAAGAACATTTCCCTCATGATCAATCTTTAATATTTATGGCGGAGTCTCATGCAGAAAAATGTAGAAGCTGAATTGCTCTGTTAGAAGTTCTAGGAGAGAACAGTATATTTTTGAAGAGAAATACATGCGTGCTACAGACTTTTAACAATTTTGTATTTTAATGATGCCATAAACAGCTGGCGTTCACTGCTTATTGTCAATCAAATTCTTTGTTGCACTTATTTGTCTTATCAATTTGATTTACATCTCCAATTATGTGAAGGGTGAAATCAATAAGAAAGGCTAGCACTTTACAAAATGTAGATTGAATGTTGAATTTGTTTAATAATATTATTAAGAGTTTGCTTAAAAGCAGCATTGAGTTTCAGTTGCGACTCGTAATGAGTGTCTTTGTGCCTTTGAATTCAATCTGTATGATATATTGAAGAATATTCATACTGAAGCAAAGAGAATTTTTCTGATGCATGGATTTTGGCAGATGATGAAAAACAGAATAAGTGATAAACTGTACAACCCAAAATTGCTATGCATATATTACGTGTAAAATGTTATGTAAATTACAGGCAGTTGACTTCCTACAACTGCCATATTTCGTACGTGTATAGTATAAAGAGAGGCTTTTATGCTACCCATAATGACTAGACAACTAAAAATGAGATGATCATCTATTGCATATTTTGGCAGATTTTTCAAACAAGGCTATGCTTCATCGTGCATTGAGGATCATCCTTAACACACTCTTCATCTTTGGTCTGGCTTCTGGCGAAACACTGACACAACAGATAGCAGTCTTAAGTATTGCAAGCATTTGACCTCTTGCAGCCGGAGAAGTTCTGCTGATGTTAAAATCAAGGATGTGATCCCACCTATCCTGCTGCGCCGAGTTACTTAATACCCATTTGGCTAATTCAGTTCCCTCACTAACTGCTGGTTTTCCAGTCAGCAGTTCCAGCAGAATAACCCCAAAGCTATATACATTTCCTGCCATTGTTACTCTCATTGTGTATGCATACTCTGCCAGAAAAATATTGTTTATCAGGCTAACATTCAAACAATGATGCAGATTCAAAAAGAAGAATGAGATTTATGAGTATTAAAGCAGCCTCAAATATTTAAATGATGAGTAATGCTTGACTATGTAACTGAGAAGGTTAAAGAGTAGTTCACCTGGTGGAATATAGCCGACAGATCCAGCAACAGTTGAAAGGCTACCTGTACTCTTTGAGGGATCAATGATTTTGTAGAGTTCAATGTCCCCAACTAGAGGCTCCTTGAGGGACTTGAGAAAAATGTTTCTGCTTGAAAGGTCAAGGAGGAGAATTGGTCCAGAGGAGTATCCATGCAGAAAGGTAAGACCCTGAGCCACTCCTACTGCTATACTGTATCGGCTAGACCAATCCAAAGGATGTTTGAGTTTACCATGAAGAACGTCGAAAAGTGTACCTTTCTGAGCATGCTCATAGAGGAGGTAAGCACTTTCAACAGTCAATACATATGCCAATGGAGTCATCACATTGGAATTGGTCAGCTTTCCTAAGGCTTCCAGCTCTTGGTCAAATTTGTCATGGCTTCCCGATTTGAATATCTTGTCACTCCAGTTAATCTTCTTAACAAAGTAGCTTGCTCCAGAAGGCATGGTGGCTTTGAAGTACGTTGAAAACCTTGTCTTCAGTACAATGTTCCATGGATGGGCAACTGCTTCCACGGCTTTGGTTAAGTCAATGTTCGACCTATGAATTGCATTTGCAGTCAACATATTGCCTTGGATGACGGCCTGAGGAGGTGGAAGATCCTCAGCTGATTGTGACTGCTGATCAGTAACCTTGGGGAATCGTCTCAAGGACAAGAAAAGGACAATTGCAAAGACCGAGGAAGTAATAATAGCAGCTACAACACCAAGAATAACTACCATATCAGGTGATTTCTTCTTGTTTGTCAGTTGTGGGGGACTGCTTGTAGCATTTATAAGACCTGCATTTCCACTTGTATTGAGAGCAACCCATGACGGGAAACGTGGTATGACTCCAGTGAGATGATTGTTTGAGATTATCAACTCCGTTAATGAACTCAATTGAGTGAGAAAAGCTGGAATCTCACCAGAGAAATCGTTGTTTGAGAGATCCAAAATTTCTAGATCTTTAAGTGATGAAAGAGTATTTGGAATTGTCCCGTGAAAGAGATTGCTGCTGAGATTCAAAGCAATTTGCAATTTTTCCGGCATCAATGGTATCCTGCCACCTAGTTGATTCTGTCCGAGTTGAAGTTCCAACAAATAAGTCATGCTGCTAATGCCATCAGGTATGACACCACTAAGATTGTTGCCTTGCAGGTTCAAATGAGAAAGGCTTTTTTGCAAGTTCGAAATTGAATGAGGTATTGAACCACTAAGCACATTCCAGCTGATATTCAAGGTTGACAACTTGGGTAATTGAGTGAGAGAAATAGGGATTTCTCCCGAAAACCTGTTGAATTGCAACTTCAGCACTTCGAGATTGATAATATTGCCTAAATGCTCTGGCAAGGTGCCTGTAAGCTTATTCTGAGCCAAATTCAACAGTGACAAATTTTTGCAAGAACCCAACCCAGCAGGAATTCCACCAGTCAAGGTATTGTTATCCAGTTCCAAGTAAGTCAACTTCTGGGTTAATATGAATGAAGATGGTACCGACCCATTAAATGAATTGCTTCCTAATCTCAGTCTGATCAAGCTTGGAGATATATTTTCAGGAATTTGACCCTCAAAGGAATTATAAGACAAATCCACAGTTTGCAAATTTGACTGAGAGAAAAAGTCTGATGGAAGAGATCCTGTGAGGTTATTATAACTAAGATCCAACAAGCTAAGATATCTTGTAATTCCACTGGGGATTTTGCCACCAAACCCATTCTGATTTGCAGCAAATCGGATAAGGGTTGTGATATTTCCAATGGCTGGAGGGATTGCTCCAGTCAACTTATTATCAGACAGAATCAAATACTGCAATCGGACAAGATTTCCAATTGACAAAGGAATAGAACCAGTAAGATTATTTGCACTAAGATCAAGGGATTGCAAAGACTCAATCTTGCAAACTTCAGACAAAACCCCAGAATTGGAAACACCAAACCCAGACAGAGAAAGGCCAGTTACAGAGGATTTATCAGGGCTGCAATCAACCCCCTTCCATAAACACGGGTCAGGCTGTGAGGTAGCATTCCATGGGGAAGCAGGATTGTTAATAAGATTAGAGATAGTGATCATGGTGGAAGTTTGATTTAAAGATAGACATAACCCAAAAGAAAACAACAAGAACAAAACCAGAAAGAAGCCGCAGACATACCTCGTCATTTTAGCCTAGGTTGAAAACTCAGAAAAGGAACAACCTTGAACTTAGGCTGTCTATTATGCAACAAGAGATTAAAATATATCCCAAAAACAAAAATTCTAGGAGCAGAGAGAAAAGATTAAGAAGGTTATCTGAATAGAAAATTCAAAATCAGGGAATTGAGGTGTGGGAAATGAAGGACAAGAAGGAAAAAAGGGCATGGCGTGTAGCAAGGGGGTGGAGTTGACTGTGGACTTAATATTTTCTTCCAAAGACTGACACAGTCTCTGACTCACTTATATCCATTGTTGTTTGATGATATCAGTCTCCCTGTGTTTGTGTTTCCATTTCTAGTTTTTTTTTTTTAGAAAATCTGTCTTTTTATGGTTCAACTCCAAGTTTTAACGGTTTTTCTTGTTTGGTTTCTCCATTTTTACTGTGTTTAATTGAATTTATATATACTTATTTTAATACATTTTAGGTCTGTTTTGAAGAATAAATTAAAATGATATAATTCTTATAGGGCATAGTTAAGCAAGATTTATGATATTAAAAGTAATTTTTTCAATTATAAATTTAACAATTTTTAATTCTAAATTAATCGGCTCATCTTTTATCTTTCTTTCTCATTTGCCTTTTTTGACCATGGAAAATTGGAAATTGGACATTTGACCCATTGAAGAACAACTTGGTTATGGGGACAATAACAAGAAATAAAAGTTTAACGTCCTTTGGTCTTTCCTCGAAGTTCTGATGCTCAAAGAATAGGGGACCAGACTTCAAGAAATATTATTTTTTACTCTTGGTATCGGAAAAAAAGTTATCGAAATATAAATTCATTGAAGTATATTCGATATTTTCAAAAAAATAAAAGTATTATATATTCGATTTTATCTGTAATTAACTTGGTGATTTTATGAAATTGCGATCTAATTCCTAATATTTCAATTGTTACAATAATATTATTTATATTTGAAATAAAAAAATTTCTTTTTTAATAGTTTTTGACAATAACGTTCAAATAAGCTGTACAATATGATACCAGAAAATAAAATTTTCTGAATTTTTCAATTAAAAAATATTATTTCGTCATTAGTTAAAATGTTATGAATAAAATTAAACATTTTAATTAAATTTTAGAATAAATTGCACCTTAAATATTGATTTCTCCATTTCAAAAAAATAAAAAAAAATCCTGTCTGAAAACTGTGATTTTTGTTTATGATTTATAAATACATGCTTTTTTTTTTAAGCAACTGGCTTGAGAGTTACATGCTTAATGCCAAAGTTATAAACAATTTTTATTTTTGGGGTATTAGTGAATAGAGTTATGAAATTTCGATCTTTAATATATATATATATATATAACATTAATGCTATTTTTGCTAAAAAAAATGATAGTATATAATATCTTTCTGTATTTTCTTGTATTCTAGAGAAATTAAATGACTCAATTGAATAAAAAATTATTTTTTTTATTATTTTTTATCTGTTATTTTTGAGTAAAATTTAAATTTTATTTATCTGTCACGTTTAAATTTTTAATGTAATTTAATTTATTTTTTAAATTTATTTATTTTTTAATAAAATTAAAATCAATTAAATTTGATAATTTAATCTTAATTATGTAATTTAATATTAAATTTAAATATATTTATTATTTTTTAATTTTAATAAAAATAATAAAAATGTATGATAAAAAAGAATGGAGGACGGAGTAAGTATATTTCATGTGAAAATAAATAAATAGGCCTAAGTCTGAAGTCTGAAGTCTAAAGTCTTTGTGGTGGGACCCCAGTTTGAATGGTGAAAGCAATCTTACTATGAAAACGCGTCTAGACGAGCATTTGGAACCATAGAATTAATTTAATTTTTTGTATGTCAAATTAATGGAGTTGGACCATAGAATTAGCATGCAAAAATTATAAATGAAGCGAGCGATTAATTCTTATTTTATTTATTTCTCATTTTGACTAACGTTTGAGGACATAACATCACAATTAAATTTTTTTAGGTGCAATTTTGATTTTAATATTTGATGAATATACAATTTTATTTTTTTATATTTTAAAGAAATTTATTATTCGTGATGTACCACCTGAAATAGATACAGAATTTTAAATTGAGTAAAGTAAATTTAATAGAAATCGATATCAAAATGGATATATTTAATTGAAACTAATATTATTTAAGGGGATAACTTTGGTAGAAATCAATATTAAGAAGGATAAATTTAATTAAAATCAATATTAAACAGAACAAATTGTAAAAATTTAAAAAATAAATATAAATTTATAAAAAATTAAAGAAAATTTTATTTTTGTAAATATAAAGAGAACGTCTCACTGTTTGATCAAAATTTTTTTAATTTTAAAATAAAAAAATAATATTGTATCAATAAAAACAGATAAAATTGTGCTTTAAAGACAATTTTGCATTTTTGACATATGTATTTTGTTTGGTTACTTCAGCCAGGCGGGACACGGCATTACAAATTTCGTGATTTGGCATTACCATCACAAAAATTGTCTTAGTTTTCTAGTCAAATGCATCATCAAGAAACCCATGAATTTTGAATTTGTTTTGTATTAAATCTTTAATTTTGCTCGAAGATATAAATCAATTCTTTTTATTTTGAATTGAATTGATTTGTTCAACCGTGTGAAAATGGTATGTACAAATTAAAGGTGTGTGAAACCAAACCAAATTAAAAATCAAACCAACAACAGTCTTTAAATTAAATTATCTTAGATTTTAATTATAACATATTTTTTTGCTAATTAGTTTTGAATTGTATTCTCGCTAAATTAGAACACAATAATTTTAAGGATTAATATATAAATTTTTCTTTAAAAGATCACAATTCATCAAATTTTTTCTATAAATTTATCGAATATTTTTAATAAACTAATTTTATGTTAGGTTACTCTTTAAATTTATTAAAAATATCATAGTTTTTTCTTTAACGATATTTGTCAGTTCATAACAGAGGAATAATTTGATATTTTTAATAAATTTTAAAGAGATAATTTAATATTTTTAATAATATACGATATATTTTTTACATTTTAAATAAATTCGAACGATTAATCTGATATTTTAATAAATTAAGGAGATAATTTAATATAAAATTAGTTAAAAAAATAAACTTGATAAATTGTGATAATTTAGAAAATAATTTATATATTATTTTAATTTTAAAATATAATTTTGCTATGACAATCGTGCTTGCTAAACTGAATTATCTTATAAATTAGCGATCACTTAACTCTTTCTCGCTAATTAGCTACGGATTGAGTTCTCGCTAAACTAGAATACCATAGACTTCTAAAATATGAATTAATTACGGCAGGTAAAGTCCTTGCAAAAGTAGAAGATTAGCAACAATCTGCTCTTTCTGGGTAATTAGCTAAGACTTGTGTTCTTGCGAAACCAGAATACTACATTATCGCAATATGCGATCCAAATGACCACGTCCAACGAAAAAGATAGGAAGTCTCCACATTTCCATCCCTAATTGCAGCATCACACGTTTTAGAAACACGAATTAACACCCTAAAACGTAAGAGAGAAGTCCAGCCAAGGCTAGAGTCCCAATCATCATCGCAATCGTATTGATTCAGCCAAGGAAATTGTGTCACTTTCATTTATCTACCTGAGCAGAGACAGTTGACATCAAGAACACGTTAAGCAGAGTTGTTAGAACAAAGTAAAAGACGAAAATAATCTTAAATCGAACCTCCTTTATTCTCTATCTTTTTAACATAGTAGTATGATCAAACGCATTAACTTTAAAATCTTTGCATTTTCAAGAGTGTCTCAATCACGCATAAAAATGTTTTTACCTTCCCAACTTTCATCAATTATCATCAAGTTGAGGCATATGCATATATTATTTTGCTTTTAAAATTTATTTTGAATTTCTACTATGTTTTTTAATTATTATTGAAGTTGAAATTTCAAATGCTAAAAATAAGATCAATTTCATCAATGGTCATTAATTTTACGTCTAATAGTCTAAAAGTAATTGACATATTTTTCGTGATTTAAATATATCTAAACTTATCACTTTTTTATAGAAAAGTTATCTTGATCGATTTTTAACGATAACTCTTACCGAAATGCTGACGTGGCACTTCACGTCATATACTTGGACACATATGATATAACACTTTAGCAGCTAGGGGTGAGCAAACTATGGGTAAAACCGAAAAACCGAACCAAACCGACCGATTTTTTTAATTTGGTTCGGTTTTTTGGTTCGGTTTCGGTTTATATTTTTAAGACTGTTCGGTTATTTCGGTTCGATTCGGTTTTTAAAGGAGAAAACCGCATAAAAACCGAACCAAACCGAAATTTATATAATTATATATATTTTTTTGATTTTTTTATTAAATAATTATTTTATACATATAAATTATTTTATTTTTAGTTGTAAATTATATGAGTACATTTATCAATTATTAATATATATTTTTTAGGTGATAATTTAAAATTTTGACGATTAAATTGAAAATCGATTAAATAAAAAAAATTTAATGGTTTTTTTGTATTATTTATTATATATTTTGAGATTATTTCTTTAATTTGAACTTTTATTTGTACAATTTACATATTTTTACTTTAGTATATTATAATTTATAATTTTTAAACACAATATTTTTTATTTTTAAAAAAATAATTTTAAATTTTGGTTTTTCGGTTAACCGAACCAAACCGACCGAAAATTTCGGTTCGATTTAAATTCGGTTATTCTAAAATTTCGGTTCGGTTTGGTTGATAAAAATAAGAGAATTTCGGTTTTCGGTTATTTTGGTTCGGTTATTGAACCGAACCGACCGTTGCTCACCCCTATTAGCAGCTACATCACCTGAAGATGCCATTTATGTCCAAACATATGACATGGTATGTTGACGTACCATATGATCTGGTCTTTTTCGATAACGTGGTTGCTAATGTATTATGTTATGTGTATTCAGGTATATGACGTAGTATGCCATGTCAGTATTTCAGTAAGAATTATCGTAAAAAATCGGTCAAAATGATTTTTTTTTTGTAAAAATGTGATAAGTTCAGTGATATTTAAGTCACGAAAAATAAGTCAGTTGCTTTTGGACAATTAAAAGTAAGTCCAGTAACCAAGGGTAAAATTGACTCCAGAAAGGGTGTCAAAATGAATATTTTAACCCATTTTTTAATAATCACAGCAGTAATTTAATACTATTCTTATATGAAAAAGACATTTTAGTATTTTTTACATTAATTTTCTTTAATTTTTATAAATTAATATTTAATTTTTATATTTTTTAAATTACTTACATTAATTTCAAATTAAATATGATAAATGAAATTAAATGACATACTCTGATAATCTCACAAATCAACTTAAAATGACTATAAAACTAACTAAAATATAAAAAATAAAAAATATACAATTATTTCAAACAGGTAACAGGTAATAGGTTGACTTCTTTTTTTATTTTTTATTTTTGTAAATTCTATAATTATTTTAAGTTAATATTATATGAAATTAATAAATAGAATTTATATTTTAATTTTATTTAAATTGAATCTAATATTAATAATCTGAAAAATGCACAATAGGTGTCTAACTTTTAAAAGTATAAAAAATTAATGTAAAGAATTTAAAATGAGGTGTGTTTTTCCTTTATTAAAGACATGTTTTTGTTCAAAAAATAAGACGAGGGGCAAAATAGAACTGTTAAAAGAGGGCGGGCAAAATAATCGTTGAACCCGAAAGAAGCTCGAAGAAAACCGGTTTAGAAAACCATAAATAATTGCGGAGTGCAACTTGAGACGACACGAAGCAACAGCAGCAGGAATTAGCTTACAGTACGGTACTTGTCTGGCCCCAAAAATCCGATAGCTAATCAGCAGATCAAATATAGATGTAAACCCATAAAAAAACCAACTATTATTACAAAAAAACAAAATTTTAGCACACCATTTAGCACCGCGAGTCACCAACAGATACGATTTTTCTCTCAAAAGGTTTCTTCTTCTTATTTCTTTTTTTCAACAATACATTACCAATTCAGTATCCAAGCATCACAAAGAACCAAAATCCCACGATCCACCCTGTTCAACGTACAAAACCCAATTTTCCAATTTCCTGATCTATCTATTTCCTTATGCGCATTGCTCTCACAATCACATAGGTGAATTATGAGCGAGAATTCAACTGGGAAATGATTAAGGAATCGGAAAGGTGGCAATTTTGATGTGAGATTTTATATTTTTGGAGCTCTTTTCCGAATTCGAGATATGGTGGAGTTGGAGAAGGGAATGTCTGTTGATAACATAAAGGGGCTGGTGTTGGCATTGTCTTCTAGTATCTTTACAGGAGCCAGCTTTATTGTCAAGAAAAAGGGATTGAAGATTGCTGGTGCCTCTGGTCCCAGAGCAGGTAAAAAAATTGATTTTTTTAACGGGTTTTTGGTTCTTTGGCGTTTGGATTTGTTTTTAGCCGCAAATGATTTGCATTCAATTGGGTCTTTTTGGGTTTTTGTTCAATTATGCGTTTCTAGTGCGGATTTCATGATGGTTTTGGTGCTGTAATATGAATCAATGATTACCTTTGCCAGGTAATGAATTATATGGTTGAATTAGATTAGTAGGCTTTTGCTTAATTGCAGCAGAGAAGAATAAGGATACCGAATGGTGTTGTTTAAAAGTAGCTGAATAGAGGGTTTGTGGCTCATACATGTGAAATTTTGGCGGGTTGTGTCTTGGTTATATTATATACATTGTTTGTATAACTAAAAATAAAATGCTTCCGGTAGTGTGGGAATCCTTAACAATAGAATCACATTACCCTGATTCCCAATTCGCAATGGGAAAAATGCTGGGCTCTGTAAAATTTCAAATGTAGGACTGATGAAATTTCGCAAGTTGTTACTTTCTTATATTGACTTGGGATTTGATCATTACAACTCCTGCTTTTACCTTTCAGCTCTAGACATTGCAAATTGCTTTTGTTTATAGTAATAGAACGGTGTGGATTTACAATATCTAAATTTATTGATTTTGTTGCAGGCGCTGGGGGTTATTCTTACCTCTATGAGCCACTTTGGTGGATTGGCATGATTACAAGTAAGCTGACTTGTCCTTCAATGGAATGTGATAAAATAAATTTGTGTAAAATTTTTGTGCTGATGGGTAATGCTGCTAAAAAGTGCTAATGCTATGTTCTATGAGAATTATTTTACCCATGCATTCCACTAGAAAAGCCGAGTATAGGCCATGACATATGGTGTTTGGTGACTTTTATGGCTTAACAAAGCTGCCATAAGTATTGCTTATGATCCTGTGCAATATTTATGCAATTTTTTCACATAATTTTATGCCATGTGTTCTAAGAATGTCCATATCTACAAATCATTTGGTATCTCATTTTTCATTTCCATATTTTTTTCAGAGAATTTATTTGATTACTGAACTGCTTGATGTTCAGCAGATACCCATTTTTAAGCACATGGACTTTTTTTTTTAAATAATATTCCCGTTGTCTGATTACACATGTTACTTGCCGAATATTTGAACAAGTTCTTCATTTGTTCTATTAAAAAACTTTTGAATGGTGTAGGTATAAAGGACCATTTGATTGAAATTAGATTCTAACAATTCATCTCTAACTTGAATAAGTTCATCATTTTAAACAAATACACTTTTTAACACACGTCTGTTGGTTGATTACACGCATTTAACTTTCAGATGCTGTAGCTATTTCTGTGTTGAGACTTAATTTACAAGTTCTAGTGCTGCTTACTATTAATTTTATTTGCCGAATGTTTGAATAAGTTCATTACGTGTCTCTATTAGCAAACTTTTGGGTGTAATAGGTCTGATGGACCGTTTGAAATATTTTCCGAGGATTCAACTCTTCCTTGTAACATGGCCTTGCTTCATTGTCATGAAATAATTGTGACAAGTGCCAATTTGTTTTTCAATATTTGGAGGATTCTGTGACATTGTTATTGTAGCAATTGAAGATATCTGATTGTCATGCCAGTGACCTGAAACCTGTGGGTGACTCTTTTTGTATAACTTCCCTTGCTTTATGAAGACTCTGCAATCTTTTGTCATTTTCTAGGGCAGAATTTTTTTGCCAAAATTGGCTTCGGTTCATGCCCGGATACCCTATATTTCTGCATGACCTTATACTATTATTTCTATTTTTTTTTGTTCCATATTTTATTTCCATTTTCTCTTCCATTTGTTTTCATTTAATTTTATATTCATTATGTAGACAATTCTTCCAGTTGATGTAGCTTATTCAAAGTTTAAGCGCATTCTTACACATGTAGTTGTTACCATATATGGCAGTGGTGGTTGGTGAAATTGCAAACTTTGCAGCATATGCATTTGCACCAGCTATTCTTGTCACTCCTCTTGGTGCACTTAGCATCATTATCAGGTGAGAGAATATTGACAGTTGAATAATATCTAAATATCTGGTTCTAATGCTGGATTGAATTTTGTCTCACAGTGCTGCTCTAGCACATGTTATTTTAAGGGAGAGGTTGAACATATTCGGGATTCTGGGTTGTGCTCTATGTGTTGTGGGTTCAACTACAATTGTGTTGCATGCTCCTCAAGAACGTGAAATAGAGTCTGTCAAGGAAGTGTGGGAACTTGCAACAGAGCCAGGTATACATCTATATGGAAGAAGAAAGAAAAAAAATCTCTTTTTCTAAGATTTTTGAAATAATATTATTTTCTTTTTCCACACTTAACTATCTTATCTAAAAATTTCTAATGGTACCTATTTGGACATCTGCAGCTTTTCTTTTTTATGCTGCTACCGTCATGGGAGCAGTTTTCATCATCATTATCCGAATTATACCGCAGTATGGGCAGACTCATGTTATGGTCTATATAGCAGTTTGTTCACTTGTGGGTTCACTATCGGTATGCCTCGGTTTGTTGCTTCTTGAATCTATTATTCGATTTTTTTGGCTCAATTACTTGCATACATATCCATTGTTGTTTGTGTAATCTTTCTCAACATCCTGACAGGTTATGAGTGTTAAAGCACTTGGAATCGCTCTGAAGCTAACTTTCTCAGGAATGAATCAGATAGTATACCCTCAAACATGGGCCTTTGCATTGGTTGTGGTTACTTGCGTGGTCACTCAGATGAACTATTTAAACAAGGTTATAATTTTCTTCATTGCTCTTCTCAGTCCTTATTTGGAATGTTAAAAACTCTTACATTGACTGCATGCTGATTTTTTTCTTAAAAAAAAAAAAAATTAAGGTCAACTAGGATAAGTGGTCTATGAGTTTGCTTACTAGTAAAAGAAAAAAAAAAAAAAGCAAGCATTATAGCTTTTTGGAATTTTCATTCTCAAGGTTGATGATTGCAATCAACCATTGGCTTCTTAATGGCTCGAGATTACTGAGTCTTAGTATTTTCAAACTTATATTTAGTTCGGTGCCCTTATTTCACTATTCCTTTTTTAGCAGATAAGAAATTCTACTATTCTAGTCCAACCAAGGGATAACTTTTTTTCCCCCTTTTCTTGTCGTTTATATGTCACATCTTTCTGAAAAAACTAAAAATTAGTTGTAAGTTTATGAGCTGAATAATTTCAGTGTCAATAATTGAGAAGTCGAATACTTCTGGTCATGAAAATTAATAGCTAGAACATAGTTTTAAGTATTGAACTAGTTAGGATCGAAATATAAAACTGAAAAATCTCATACAAGATATTATTCTATTTGTATTATTACTTTAAATGAAAGGGAATCATAGACTGGTTAGGATGACATAGTTACAATATAGAACTATTGTGATGATGGTATTTTTAGCAGTGTTACACTGATGGTTCTGGTAGTAGTTATTACCAGTGGTCTATTGGGTTAATTTAGTAGTAGTGGTGGCAGCAAGAATATGAGCTGATGGTATTATTGAAAAATAAGAACCATATAACTGTGGCGTTAGATGCTTGATGTAAATATCAGATCATCTTAAATATTGATTCATAAAAAATTTAGATATCTTGTTAATTTGGATGATTGACCATGCGTAAGTCCTTTTTTCCTCTATAATAGATTCTCAAAGAGGTGCGGGAGTAGCATCTATATAATGCTGAGCAAAGGACCCTCCATCTTAGCTACACCCTAGATCCGTCTATGTAGCTGCCCATTGAAGGTAGAATTTTTCAGAAACAGTAAAAGGAAAAAAATAAAGGAAAACTGTGTCCAATGGTGCGTCTGTAGTTATTGAGAAATGGCAGCCACTTGTTTAAGTTAGGTTTGGCAAAAGTAGAGGATTCAAAACTTGGGAAAGTAAAATGTAATTGTAAATAAAACCGAAACAGTCGCATTTTAAAATCTTAAGGGGATGGGAGGGTGCACTTACTCGGATGGAAGTAGTGCTCTAGGAAAGGAGAAAGGGATGCATTAAGAAAAGGGAATACATACTACGTACATACATATATATATCATATCATATCCCAGAATAGGAAATTTGAATAGTGAGAGCAATTGTTTGTTATTAACGGATATTGTTAAATGCAGAACATTTGTGAAGGGTGAAATGGCTTCTAGTTCTCTTTAAAAATCCCAATTATGGTATTTTTCAGGAAATTTATTTATACTCTGAATGCAGGCTCTTGATACATTCAACACAGCTGTTGTGTCACCTATATACTATGTGATGTTTACATCCCTAACCATTTTGGCCAGTGTAATCATGTTTAAGGTAATCTTTCTTCACTTTTTTTTTGGGTTGGGGGGGGGGGGGGGTTGGGCTATGGGGAGTATCTTTGAATTCAATTAAAATGAGACGAACCTCAGAATGTCAGTTTGGATGTATTCAGAACACGAATATATAAAGAAATGAATAAAACTTTTTGCATTGTTTCTTAAAAAAATCGATCTGCTGAATGGCTATTATCAATGTAGTAATTATCTTATAGAATCTTCCCATGCTTTCATGTACTAGCAACTTACATTTTGTCTGAAATGATATAGGCCTTGGATAAGAATCATCTCTGCTATCTCTTTTGGCATATCTGTAATCTCAATCATACGCTGTTTGATTTTCTAACTCAGGATTGGGATCGGCAGAATCCAACTCAAATTGTTACTGAAATGTGTGGATTTGTGACTATTCTCTCTGGAACTTTTCTTCTTCATAAGACGAAGGACATGGGCGAGGGTGAGAATTCATAGTTTTATCTTTGATATACAGGCAATTTGCATGATGTTTGTTAGATTGTGGTAGTAAACAAATTGCGTTTCCATTACAGGTTCATCACCACTGCGCCTTTCAAAGCACGCAGAAGAAGATGGATATCAAAGTGAGGGAATTCCTCTTCGACGTCAAGAATCTCAGCGACAGAATGTGTGATTCATTGATCTCTCATTCAAGATATTGGATGTGTTTTTTGTACAATGGGGGACTTTGCGTTCTTCGACTTGTAAATTACTGAGCTGGCTCTGTATTCTTCAGAAGGACAATGTGTTGAGCTGGAATTCTCGTCGACAGAACGAATTATCATTTCAGCTGCTGCCACTTACAGGCATTTAACACCTCCCTGTTACCGCTGTCAAAGGAACTGACCTTCCTTTGAGGAATTGTCATGTTGAATTTAATGTATCTTTGCTTCAATTTTCACAAAAAGAAGCAGATTTTTTGGGATATTATCACGGAGGTGGGGCGGACACAGTAGAGCACTTGAAAGGTAAAACGTTGGTTTTCTGTCATCCATTAAAAGCCTCGGTGAAACTTCTTTTCACCCATCAATGGATGGATTTCTTGATGGATTCTCATTTATTTGCTTTTTACTTTCTGTGTATTTGTTCATATATTAATGATTGATTCAATTATGATTATTCCTAGAGATGATTGATGCAATATCTCTATCGTCTTATGTTTTCATATTTTCAAGAAGCAAAAAGGCTATATGCATTAGGATATTACATTGTAAGTGTGTTTTTAAGAAAAAAATTGTCACTGTTACTTTATAAAATTAATAAAAAATTAACTATATGTTTCTCAATTTTACCGTCGGCTTTGTAAATATAATGATTCTTCACGTATTTGTTCAAAAATGATTTATCAGTCTATAGGTTGTAAACATGTTGGATTTGAATCCATCGTTGATTTGATTAGGTTATAAACAGATTGAACTGAATGGAATTGAACTATAGGCTAAATGGATTTATTATCAAATGGATCAGATCAGAAATGAGTCAATTTCTATAGCACTAATTTTTTTATTATATTTTTACAAAAAAATTTGATTAACAAATTATACACATATAACCTATAGAAAAAAATTATTTTTATATGAAAAAAATTATAAAATTAATAGGATATATAGGTCATAAATGAATAAAATCATATGAGATTAATCATAAAATTAATAATATAAACAGATCCTATTGGATCAAATCACTTGCAGACAAAAGAAGTGAGATCATAAATACATTTAAATTGGATTTAGATTGCATTGTATAACCTTCCAACCTCTAGTTAGCAGGGAACAAATGGAGTAACATTTAAACAAATCATTTTCTTGATTTGATTAGTTATGGTTATATTTCCAACAAAAGAAAAGAAAAAACAAAGAGAGTCATGGTGGAAGAACATATCTCATTAGTAAATTTGGAAAAAAAAAATTGAAATGAAGTTGCTTGGTACTAACTGATAAATCTAAAGTAAAAAATCCATATATAAACAAATTACTACAGGAAAAGATTTCCCCATTTTTGGTAGCTAGGAATATGCATATATCAACAACTAGGCTTTAATTACTTAATGCTAAATCACTCTAATCAATGCTTAATGGCTCAATCATTTCAATTAAGTCAATTCAGTATCATTGTATGTGATGTATTTAAGTATCGATGCATCGAGCGATATACACCATTCCAACACATTACATGAATTTACAATTCAAGTAATAATTAGGAAAAAAAATATCATTTCGTTTCTGAATTTTAATAATTTTTTGCATTAGATCATTGAACTTTAAAAACTACACATTGAATCCTTTAATTTTTTGCATGGAACATATTGAGTCCTTAAACTACATATTGGAGTCTGAAACTTATCTATTATAACACATTAAGTCCAAATGGACGTTAAATACATGTGACTTTAACAGAGTATGTGTTACATTGTCGTTTATTCCTGTTTATTTTGGATTTAATGTGCACTTTTCAAAAAATTCAGGAATTTAATATATAGTTTTGAAAGTATAGGGATTTAATGCGGAAAAATATTAACATTCAGGAACTAAACTATAGGTTTTGTCTAATAATTAAAAGAAAAAAAGAAATTACATGCAGTAGCTAGGTGGATCCCTTTCATAGGTTTAGAGTCAAAACCATAAATTAGAAAATAATTAAATTTCTCCTTGCAATCCGGCGGTAGATGGGATGTCCCCAACTCCTAATTTTGTATTTGCTTCTATCTTTGTTTCGCCTTTGGAATTTGGAAGCCTTGATCATCATGTAAAATTATTTTACTTTTATTTTCTTTTCACACTAGGAAAAGTCTCATTAAAATCAATATATTTTCCTTTTTTGTATATCCCATATTACTATTTCATAGTATAATTAATTTTTTATTCTTCCATCTCACTCAATTTGATAACTTTTAGAATTTCTTATATAGAGTAAGAAAATTATTAATTAGCATCGATTCTATAAAATTTTAATATACTAAAATATCCTTTTATGTATATTCTCACTCCATTATATATATACAAATTGGCAAAATAGAAAAATATAAATCAATATTACCCGACATTTGAAAATTTTTATTATTATTATTTTTTTTGGTAGAATGAAAATTGTCAAGTTTGAGTGAAAAAAATCTTAAAAAATGTCTAATTGGGTGAAGCAAAGGGAGTAATTTCTTAATGTCTCCCTATTTAACTATCTTGTTACTAATTCTATAAGCTCGGATTAGAAAAAAATCTAAGTAAAATTTATAGATAATATAATATCATGCTTAACACAACTATATTATTTGAATGTGTTTATTTTTACTTTTTTAGTTACTAACATGCCCATAATGTCTAATTATACAAATATTATTAGAAAGAATCGAATTCGAAAATTTTCACATTTTTTATCGAGCGTTAGTATCGTATCAATTTATAATGATTTGAATATGTTTATTTTAAGAATAAATATTTCATTTTGAAGATAATTATTTTCAAATTATCAATCTTAGTGGAGTTACCTTCCATGTGTAATCTAGCGTTTTTATAGAGATGTCAATTTTACCGAATTCCAACAAGCATAAAACATTCTAGGCTGTCTTTTTCTTTTAGGATAAAAGAAAAACAACAAAAAACTGTCTTATTGTAAAGGAAACATTGTATATTCTATTTCATAGTTTCTAGTAATTTTCAAATTTGTCTTAATTAGTCACTTTCAAATTTCAATGTGATTTTAATTTCAAGGTATTGGAGTTTATTTTCACAAGTTTGCTATAAATTATTCGAATTATTCATTACGAACATAAAAATAAGTTAAATCTTACCAAGCAAACCTAAAAAGACAAAAAGCTAGGAATTTATTTTATTTTATTTGTTCCTTCTTGTCTGAACTAAGTTTATAATATATAAGTTTATAAGCATGCTATATTGCTATGCGGCTCACTCTTAGTTAGAATATTATTCAATTCGAGTCGAATCGGTTTATTATAAAAATAATTTTTTTTAGCATTGATTTTTGTTATTTACAAAATTCAAATTCAAAGTCTTAAAGAAAATAAGTGTTGAATCACATGGGCTAATTAATTTTGATCGTATTGATATTTTTTTAATACAAAAAGTGATAAATGCACGCACACTACATTAACTAACCGCACTATCCCTCTAACCAGAGCTAGTAAATTACTATCCCTCCTCACTATTTCTTTTTACTCCATCCGTTCCATTTTAAGAGATATTTTTTTTATTTTTCACGAGAATTAAGAAAATAATTAAAATACCTCAATTTCATAAAAAAAACTATAGTTATTGATAAAAATATCCTTTTATATTTTCAAAAATTTCATTTAATTTTATTTAAAAGTAGAGAGTAATAAAAAAGAGAAATATTTAATGAGTTGTATAATAAATAAGAATATACATGTAAATATATCTCTTAAATTTTGAAAATAATATTTGAAGTGGGATAAATTAAAATAAAAAAAATTATCTCTTAAAATGGGACGGGGCTAGTAGTTTTTAGGTGTCCTATAAGATTATTGTTTGTAGGATTAAGGAAATCATTTAATAATTTATTGTTTCCTAATAGTTTAAATAAAGAAAGAGATAGAATGTAAATAAAGTTAAAATCTCAACTTAGTTTTGTCAAATGAGAGTTGCATAAAAACAAATCATATTTTTTTTAAAGACACGTAATTAATAAATAATGGAGAGAATATTATTAGTTAGCTAAAACATCAATTTAAACAATACAGTTAATGTTAGTTTAAATTATATAAATTCCTTAAATATTATTAAAAACTAGTGGGTCCCTTGATGAGTGGGACCCTACACTAAATTCATCTTCTTATAAATAAATAAATAAATAAGAAAGACGTCAAGAGATGGTAACTTGTTGTATTAGTTGAACTAATATGTCCATAAAACACCTACACCAAACATCTAATTTCCCTTCCTAATCTCTCTCCCTTATTTTACGTTCCTTTCCATGGCTACTGAAGACTTCACCTTCCCCACCTTCACCGACACCGTCTCCTCCGCCATCGATTCGCCGCCGTTATGGAAATTATCTCCGGCAGCCTCTCCTGATCGTTCTTGCCACTTCAAGAATAAGCAAGAAGAAAATAGCAGTGATAATGAAGAAGAATATAAAGATTGTTTTCCTATGCACACACAAAGAAAGAGCTTTTCTTCGATAGAGAAAGCTAATTCAAGATTAGTGAAAAGTGAAGAAGAAGAAGATGAAGAAGAAGAAGAAGAGAAGATGGATATGTTATGGGAAGATTTCAATGAAGGATTATCAATAGAAAGATATTATTGGGGTTCATCAAATCATCATCATCATCATCATCATCATCATCATCATCCAGAAATGGTAAATATGGGATGTTCTCAATCTTTAAGATTGTCTAATAAAAATAAAAATAGTAGAGCTATGGTTTCAGCTACCAAATCTACTTCTTCTAATTCAGCTGCTGGCTTTGTTGTGTTCATCAAAGTCTTGAAAAAGCTTTTCTTGCTCCATAATTCTCATAAGACCTCTGTTCAAAATCACTGCTCCAGTACTAGGCCACCTAAAAATCATTCATGCTGATCTTTCTTAATTATTTATAATCTTTCTTAATTATTTATATATATACATATTAGTAGCTGATTTGAGTCCCCCAATTTACTTTTTCTCTTTAAATATATATATATAGAAGGTAATAGTTTTTTTTTTTAAATTTTTTCATGTAAATTACAATTTTTTACTTATTTATTTATTATGATTAGGGAAAAGTGAGGCATATGTTCTTAAAAACTGCATTTATTTATCTATTGAGTTAAAAAAAAAATCAGTCTTATCTAAATTGGCCCAATTAATTGGGTCTATATATATTAATAAATTAATTTAAAAAATTATGGTTAAAATGATTGAAATATTCGAATACTTACTACCACTTTAAATTCCACCCACTCCAATTTCAAATATAAAAGAAATTAATAAACAGAACTTCATAAGTAGCCGTTGCAACAATGCGATGTTCGGCTTCCGTGGAGAATCGGGCAACAACACAGTGCCTCTTATTTTGTCAAAAAATATCTTACTTTGTTATAAATAAATTAAATAATGGCGGATTTTCATAGTTTTTTTTTTAAATTAAACTGTTGAATTATAACTTAAAACTATCTCTTTATTAATAGTTATAATTCAAATATTTGTATTTACCTATGTAACTTATATTTATATAAATATAAATCTTCTACATGAGATACATACAAGTGAAAAATATGAATATATTTACCTTCTTTCCATCTCTTTTTATTTTTACTTTATTTTATTTTCTTTATTTTTATAATTTATTCTTATAATATTTTATATGATTTTTTATTTTATAATACGTTATCCGCATGATTTTTCTCTACGATTCGTAATCAAAAGTTTTTCTTTCTTCATTTCTTTTTAACTTGCATTATATATATATGTCAACTATGCAAATTTAATGAAATTATTTACCATGAATTTTTAATGCTGAAATTCATTTTATGCTAAAGGGCTTGAAAATACAATTTAGTTGGAAGTGTAGAATCCAACAAAGACAGGATAATTTTATTCATAATTACTTAATTCTTAAACCTAATAGTATAAAAGTAATTAAATAAGACAAAATTACTTAACAATATTTTACTTAAAAGTCATCATGACAAAATTTCTTATGACAAAATTACTTAACAATATTTTCCTGAAATTTCTGTGAACATAAAGTGCTTATACATTGGTGGTAGTATGAAAGAGTTGCCAAAATTTAATTATTAAATTTAATTATATTTATATAATTTAGTTTTAAATTATATTTAATTTTAATTTTATCGATTGTTAAAATTTATATTAGTTTGATTTGTAATTGAATTTATATTTTTAATTATTAAATATTATATTTTAAATTATAATTAATTATTAAATATTATATTTTGTTATAATTAAATTTTTTTAAAAAATAAAAATATTTTTTATGCGAAGACGGGGACGGGGGAAATTTTTTCTTAGAAATACTATCGGTCCTTGCCTCGTCCCACCCCCGCCTCGCCCTTGTGCGGGGCAGTAGCCTCCCCACCCCGCCCCGCCCCGCAAATATCCCTATTGATATCGTTTCGATATACTTTTGACTTCGACGGTCTGGGTAACCGGTCCGAAATTCGAAATCTCGCAACTCCCAGAACATTTATTTTTCCACTTCCAATAAGTTATTTAGGTTATTATTAACATATTTATGCAATCAAAATAATATTTTGAGATCGGTAGGTTAAGCTTTCAGTCAATTCTTTTTACGGTACTGAGGAAGAACTTTTCTATCCCGTTTAAGGATTTAAACGAAGAACAGACATTTTTGCATACGAAAATAGGGTGAAAATTTGATCAAATTATGTTGAATGCAGGCTATATACGCATATCTGTTGGGGAAGCCTGAACAAACAGATGCCGTGATGCAGTGTTTCAAGAGCATTTCTTAATTAATGATACCATAATTATACTGTGATAGGAATTTGTATTATGTGCAGTTCCTTTATTTGCATGAAGTTTGAACTGCAAGATTCATTTTTATTTCTTGAAAGACACTAATCGGATTTTCAATTTTAAGAGCTACAATGTCTTTTCTTTCTTTTACATGTCACAAGAAACCCATATTCTGTAAATCTCTCAGACAAACAAATCTTCACTTCTCAAAATCCTTGAGCTCGTCAAAAAACCAAATGTCTTCATCCTCACGCAAGTTCTTTGTGATTGAGGACTAATGGTACAGTGAAGACTTCAATAAGTGTAGATAATCCAGCTAGAAGATTCATTGGTTGTGAAATCATGAATGGACCAGTTGGACTTGTCAATACCCATATGTGCCTTGATTTTCTTCATAAATCTGTTGAACATGGGCTCTGTTGTTGATTTTGCAGCTGCTTTAAATAGGACTTCAAGTTCATTGTCTTTATATTTTTGTTTGATGTTCATGTTTGGATGCCTCCAGTAGCATCTGTGTAGGGCTGTGCAGAGCCGAATAGATTTTAGTTTATTTGATTCTAAACTGAAATGAATTTTCGAATTAATCGATTCGATTTTTATTAATGAAAAATGATATTAATCGAAAGATATTCACTTATACATCTGCAAAAAAACTGCCAATTAGCGACGGTATTGTTTTTGTCGCACATATTTTCGACGGATTTGCGACTGTTTTACAACCGTCGTGGTATTGCGACGAAATAGCGACGGAGAGAATAAACAGTCGCTACTATTGACAGGAAGTATACGCGCCATGTTTTGCGACGAATTAGCGACAAATATCCGTCGCTAATGTTTATAATTTTTTATTCATGAAATTATTTCCAGAACATTTTGCGACGAAACATTTAGTCGCTAATTTTGGAGGGAAAATATAGCGCCTTTTGTTGCGACGGTTTAGCGTCAGATAGTTTCTGTCGCTAATAGTAATATGATAGTGTAAAACAATTAGCGACGGAATATTTTAGTCCTAATCCGTCGCAAATGAATTAAAAAATAAATATTTTTAATTTCACTCACATGATTTATGTATAGTTTCAAGTAATTTTCATATAGACCATATGAAATGAATATTTTATTTTGCATCAAAAAATTATAAGTTATTTTATAAGTTGATAATAATTTTTTTATCAATTATACCAAAATCTAAAGTTATTTATTTAGAAAATTTACATTTTTAATAATAATAATAAACTAATTATTACGATTATTATATATTTGCGTGTTTAAGATTAATAAAAATAAATATTTATAAAATAGTAATATAAAATTTATTATTTCATTTAAAATAATAATAAAACAATTTATAAGTTGTTTTTATTTTATAAAATTCAAATATTAAATTATTAGGAATTCTCTTGATTTCTTTATTAATTATCCCCAAATATAAAATTATTTATTTAAAACATTTATATTTTTAATAATAATAATAATAAAGTAATTGTTATAATTATTATATAGTCATATTATGAAAAATAATAAATATAAATATTTATATAATAATAATATAAAATGTATTATTTCATTTAAAATTATTATGAAAAATTTATAATTTATTTTTATTTTGTTAAAATTTTGAGCAAATTTTAAATTATTATTAATTTTAGTTATATATATTTACAAAATTATCCTTGAATATAATGATAAAATGATGAAATTTGATAGGGATATTTTAGTAATTTCAGAAATTTATCCTAGATCTTGCGTAGCCTATGTGCCTCCATTCTCTAAATACCATACATAGGGAGTTAACAGTATTAACATAGCTTGAGATTTGCACAAGAAGAATCGTATTCAAGTCTCCAATACTAAGGTAATTTTTTTTAGGATTTATCCCATTTTTTCTTACTAATTATGAAGTTTAATTGCTATCTTGTTGGGTTTAATTGTTGGGTACGTCCTATGTTGTTTAATTTTTGTAGTATCGATTTTTTATGTTTGCAGAGGTATATGCAGCATTACAACAAGGTGAAGCCTTCTGCACTTGGAATGTGTGTATGATTGCTAGCCCAGATCTTTCTTTTATTTTAATTTTCTGATTTTTGCTTCTGCTTTTATGTTATTGTTATCAACTCTAAGATATTTGAGGATTTGCTTTTCTGCTGGATCTCTGTGTGGCTTTTCTGCAATATAGTATGAAATTGTGGGCATAATGGGTGTTTAAGGTAGTTTTGATGAATTTATGAGCTTGACTAATTATGTGAAATTTATATTTTTATTTTGTTTTGTTAATTTTTTTGCGTGTTGATGTTTAATTTTTACCGATCTATTTCTCCAATCTGAAAATTTTTGAAGTTCTAAATCAATTTCTGTTTTCAAAATTATTTAATTTTTACATCTTATATTTAATTACAGTAAGAACAGCGAGACAAATGAAGGGTACAGATGAAGGAGGAACAGAGAGAGTTGTTGATTCCAAAGATATGTAGCAACGGAGCAAAGCTTTTGATAAGTTTATTGATCGTATCGAAGATCCCCAGCTCAATTTCACTCGCATTCAAGAGTTTACTTCTTACTCTGATTTTTCAGTTTCAGATGCTATATTTTGGACTTTTAAGTGTTATAATCAATTGCATAGGTCTTGACAGTGACTTCGAGGAAGCAGAAGGCTGCACAGTATGAATAATCATAGTTCATGTTTGCTTAAATTGTCTTTATTGATGAAATATTGGAATTTTGAATTCTATTTAGTTTGTTATTCTTGCATTATGATTAGCAATTTTATTATAATGATTACATTTTTGTTTTTTTTGCAATTTTGCTATGAAAGTGAAGCCTAACAAATATCTATCGCTATTTTGCAATTTTATTGTAATAATTAGATTGTTTATAGATTAAATTAATGCCATATATTGCCGTATTTTGCTATAGATTAAATTAATGCCAATTAACAAATATTCATTATGCGAATGGGACTTTTTTTTCAACTTCTTTTCCAACTATCCTAATGCCCATGTTACGCAGGATTTGAAAAACATTATAGATGTATTATTATTTTAAATGGGCAAATGAATATATAAAAACAATGTTTTTATATATTAATATCAGTTTCACCACCCTGAAAAAATTTGAAAGATATAATCTATCCATTGATTTGCAATTGCAAATAATTAATGTACACAATAATTTAAAATAATAATCAAATGTTTAATTATGAAAATAATCTCTAATGCATAATTAATAACTTATTTTATTATGTAATACAACCCAACCATACTACTTAACAAAGAATCAAAGAAAATAAAAGAAAGAAAAGGTAAAGAAATAGAAGAGAGAGGGGAGAGACGAGGGAGGGAAGAAAGGCAGAACAGGGGCACGGTTCACTACCATCAAGATCCGATCAGCGGCGATGGCACCTAGGGACACGACTAGCACCAATGAGACCCCAATGGTGAGACGATCACTCCGATGTCCAACGCTCCTCCCACTCGCCGACAATGGACAGATCGGATAAAAGAAGGCACCGACTGTTCTAGTGAGATCCTGGCCAAATTGGATGGTTGTTGAGCCTGTGACCGCTGTCATCGGACTCTCTCTGATGTCAGCTACCTACAGGTGCTCTTGATTCATGCCGGCGAGACTCCAGCGAAGCTCCGGCTAGCGCTCCGATGAGTATGGGGATGGACAGAAATGCGAAAAAAGATGTAGATATTGACCCAAAAGATCGTGATCTAGGTTTGTGTTCTCAATTAATGTATATTTGTTTTTTTGTTTTAAATTTTAAAATTGTTGTTAAATTTTTCATTTTCAAGGTTTTTATTGCTAAGTTTGTGGAACTTTTGGATAATTTTTACCTATTGCTCAGCATTACTTTCATATCCGATGTCGTTCACCTGTAGTAGCCGAGTTCCAATAGACTATTAGGGGCATGCCCTTCTTTCTCCTAAGCTTTGTCTTGGCTGGTTCATACTGCTAAAATACTCCTTTTTTGACTGTTACTATAGATTTGAGCTTAATAATAAAACATACATTTTCTTTCAGGAAAATGGCTTATTCCATGAAAGTTATTACTTTGCTTCAGGAATGTGCTTTCTGATACATGCACATGCATACATACACAGTGGGCTTCAGGTGCATGAGCAAACCTTTCAAATTAAGGCTCTATCTATGATAGCAGATTGCCATAGCTTATGGTTTTTATCTGTGATGTTTGTTGACTAAATTTTTTTGATTGAACAAAATCAGTATGTTTTACGTGGTTTTTCTGGATGTGTTTTTTTTTTTCCTTTTATTTTTATTTAAATAATAGTGGTATTATCAATTGTTTTTAAGAGAAGTAATTTTTTTTATTCCAATATCTCTTGAATAATTTCTTACATCAATCGATCTTTTTTTTTCCCCAATTACTTTTCCCTTCTTACATAGATAAATGAACACTTATCTTTTTAGTTTGTTTTAAATTGTAGTCCACTCTAATTTTTAGCATTCTCATTTAAAATTTTTTTATTATTAATAAATATTAAATATTATTTCATCTTTTCCACAATTTTAATAAATATAAGAACAAATTACTAAAAGTAAAATTAAACTATGTTATTTTAAAAACATAATTGCATTTTCTCTTATACAAAATGTGCATGTCTAATGAGATAGGGAGCGCATATAAATTGTACTTAACCAGTTATATAAATTGTACAAAATGTTCATGTTAGGCAACGAAGCTTGCTACCTACTCTTTAAGAATCTCTACTGATATCCCACTCTATGAGTCCCCTGGTGTAGGATTTCTGAATATTTTTGGTTATTTTGGTAGTAGATAGTTTGAGCCCCAGCTGTTTATTTTTTTAATATCTTTTTGTTTTAGTGCATTATGTTTTCAGCTGACAAATTGATATCAAACTGAGCTCTGCCAAATGACCTGTAACATTCATTTCATAATTTTTTTTTCCTTTTAAAAACTCTGGGTGCAGTTACTATGTGCACTCCAATTTCATTGGTGGTTATGATTCCTCAACCTTCTTAAATTATTTCAGAGTTGCATTTGAAGGAGATGAGGTTTCAATAGAACCACTTCATTTTGCTGTTTCAGTTAATTTGTCCCTTGGAGACCGTCAGCTTGCTGCACAGTTCCAGGAAATTTCTCTTGATCTTCGTATGGTGGAGGCTGAGCGAGTTGGATGTATGTACCTCTCTTTTTCTTTTAATATTTTTGGATTGAAGTTCATTCATGTATTTTTAACAGGAAAAAAATTAGATTGTCTTTCATTTTGTTGCTTGTCATATGGGGTCAATCTTCTATTTAAAAGTAATATTCTAATCTAACAGTTAATGAACTTAAAATTGGTTAAGATCAAGTTGTATCTTAGAGAATTTGCAACTTAGTAAAGTTTTAGACTTGTCAAGGAAGAGGAAAAACAATGGTTAAATAAGTCTTGGAGAGTACTTTGAAATGATACCTTATTTTTATGTGTTTTAACTGCATCTTGCATAAAGCATAATCATTAGGTATGTGGCCAACTAAACCTCATTCTAGTAATTTTAAAAAATTAAGTTCAAATCTCAGCCTCTTTATTTTATTTGCTTTGAGGCATCTTTTTGTGTATTGTTTTTATTTGTAACATTAACCTGTGGATGCTCCAGAGATCAGAATCTTTCCAATTGTTTGTTTGAGAACTACTATCCTTCGCTTTGGAATTTTTTTATCATTCCTTGCATCTGAGAACAACTTCCAAATTACTAGGAATGGAGCTTAATCTGAATGAATCAAAATTTTATTGCAGCTGTGATGCATGAATTTGGTTCCTGCAGGACCATTTGCTTCCGCTATACTTGTCAAGCATAACAAGGACGTAGCTCAGTTTAGCAGAAAAGTTGAACACAGCTGCTCAGATCCTCTAATTTAAAATTCATCAGTTGAATTTGCAGGTCAAAACAATCTAAATTCGAATGCTATGGCTGTTAGGAGTTTATCAGAAAGCTTGAACAATCAAACCAGTTATTCAACTATAGGGCTGGCTTGTACTGAATTTTGAGTAGATAGATTGTGCACAATTTTATCTGAAGATTTGATTTTGTAATGGTTCGGTCACTGAAAATTGTTTACTTGGGAAAATTAAGGAGAAATATCGTGTTTTTTGGCTCACCATTGTAAGAATATATGCTGCTATATTTTCCATTTTATTTTTTCTGAGTGTTTTGTAATGTGGCTGAACTAGTCATGGATGGTAAACAGTAGGCGATTTTTGTTTCAATTATGAAATAATTTAGCGATGGATCATTGTATATAGGATTAAAATTTTAAAATACAGCAAAAGAAAAAATTCAATTATGCTTGCGACGGATTTGTTTTGTCTGTCGTTAATATGTAATAGATATAATTTAAGAAATAATTAGTGACCATTTAGCGACAAATACCGTCGCTAAATATACAGTAAATTTATAATTAGCGACGTAAAATGTACTTGCTAAATATTATTATTATAATTCGGCGACTAATCTGTCGCTAATATATTCGCGACTGTCTTTTAACAACTGTTTGTCGGGCGTCGCTAATTTAATTTAGCGACAGAATTGTACGTCGATGACATGTGTCATGGCTAGTCAAATAATTATTTTTTAGATATACCGACGGAAAAATACGTCGGTAATCCGTCGGTAAATTTTATTAATGATTTGTTTAATATCCCACAGTGATCCATACGAGCCGAATTACCCAAATTAATCATCAGCATCACTTCGAGCAATTCAGACCCTAAACTCTTTCTTTTAATAGACTAGGGGATTGGGATTTATAATTAGCTTTGTATGTCTATCATAGCTAATCAAAAATGTAATCTACCTATTTCACCCATTAGAGGTCAAAGGCAAATTCCAAACATAATAACTAAATGCATACTTGTAAAATTCTGCATTTTCACTAAACGAAGCCAATAGCCTGCTAGCATATGAGCAGACATATTGTTATGCATTAGCTATAATCTAATTGCCTTCATTTTAAATCAATAAAGCACTGAGCTCCACTGCAACTGTTTTCCTCCCACTCCTCTCTATTATTAGCTGGTGTATATTGTAACTAATTAACATAGTTACAGAATTATGGACTAAAAATCACTTTTTTTTTTATAACGCACAAGAATTTACTAAATCATTTAGCAATTAAATAATTAATTAATACAAAAATTGTCGTATACCAGGCAAGAGCGCAAGGATCCCAAACAGAATTCAGAACCTCATTGGAAAGATGCAGAAGATAGCGATCGATATGAACATCTAAAAGAACAATGAAGTAGCCATCAAGTCCTAAATATTTAGTATCAGCGGCATCACCTGCCCAATTCACCCCTTCAAATCTAAACATTGCATTAAAAAGTCCCGAAGGAATTTTCCCCTGCACCGATGATTTCTGGTTGAAAAGCTCCGACATATGTACTAATAATTATAAAATAAATAGAATTTCTTATCTAGTTTCGGTCCATAAATTCATAAACAAAAAAAAAAAAAGAGCTCGTACCTGTTGAAACTCGGGGATATCGGATCGATATCGAACTCGGTGACGTTTATTACACTTAATATCAACGGAGACATCTTGAACAGCTCCAAAACCAGGAACTATGAGCTTTCTTTTGTCAGCTTCATTAAGCAAAACTAATCTATATTTATCACGCAAATATGAGATAAAACTCCATTAAAAGACTTACTTTAGAGAGCAAAGGTTTTGACATAGATTATCTACTTCGAACATTAGAGATCACCCAGTTTCCAACATGATTACAGCAAATTTTCATTAGAATACACAAATTACCTATGTTGCGAGAACACCGAATAGAGATTTGACTCAACAAAGGACCAATTTGTACGATATTCCAACCAAATTACACAAACAAGCAAACCCATTTCTTAAAAATTCCAAAATCAAATTGAAAATCATTCCAATTCCTCATACCTCCAAAACCAGAGAAGATAAGACCAAGAAGCAGCTAATGGTTTGGTGGATAGGGAGTGATCTAAGCGGTGGATACTCACAATGGAATTAGCCCAAGTAAAAAGAGAAGAACGGCGGAGGTTGACGCGATTCTCTTTGTGCTGCATCGGGATATCAAGGCTATCGGTTGAGAATTTGCTGTTTTCGTGGGAGCCGAAGTAGGGAGAGTAGTATCTACGAGATGGAAGAAGATCCGAGGAGAGAGGTGAAATTGGAGAGACATCGAGTGTATTTTGGGTGAAGAAGGAAAATGAAGGGACATGGAACGATGGCCAAGTTGATGATTGTGGCAGAGGAGGTGGGGGACGGCGAAGGTAGGGATGCTAAGAGGATGAAGAGGGAGTTGCAATCAGTGGAGAGAGAAAATGGAGAGGCCGAGAGTGCAAGGAATTAATGGCGTATAAGAGTTTTAATCCATGTAACCTGCTCTCAGTGCTCTGTTATGTGTGTATTACACACGCTCAGTGCCATGTCTGCAATAAAAGCTCGTAAATACATCCTAAATCGAATTGAAGTATTTATGTGAATAAAGTATAAATATGGATGTCCAAGTAAAAACTGATGAGAAATTCAGATAGGGATGAGCCAATTTCGATTTAAATCAAACCAAATTCATTAATTTAATCCAAATTTTTAATCAATTTTTATTTTAAATTTTAGGAAAATTTGGTTCTTCGATTCTGTTTTTGAAGGAGAAAGTTACAAAAAAAAAAAATTAAACAGATCAAAATTTTATATAATTAAATAAATTTTTAATTGAATAATTATTTTATACATGTAAATTATTTTATTTTGAGTTGCAAATTACATGATTAAATTTATCAATTATTAATTTTTATTTTTTTAGGTGATAATTTAAAATTTTAACGATTGAATTGAAAATCGATTGGATGCAAAAATTTATTTAACAGTTTTTATTATATTATTTATTATATTTTGGAATTGTATCTTTAATTTGGATTTTTATTTTGTACAACTTAGATATTTTTACTTTGGTATATTATGATTTGTAATTTTGTATAATTTTTAGATAATTTTTTATTTTTTTAAAAATAATTTAATTTTAGTTTTTCGATTAACTGAACCGATCGAAAATTTTGATTCGGTTAGTATTCAATTATTTAAATAGTTCGGTTCGCTTCGGTTGATCAAAATTTTAAAATTTTGATTTTTGATTATTTCGATTCGGTTTGATTATCAAACCGAACCGACAGTCGCACATCCCTAAATTTAGATGTTAAATTGTATATTTGATTTTTATATTTTGTGGTGTTAAATTTTCAAAACATAAAAATATAATTAAAATCATGAGGTCCTAAGTTGGAATCCAAGCAAGAAAGTATTTGCAGTCTCCTCATTTTTTTAATTTAATTTTTGTTTTCTCAATTTTGTTTATTTTAATTTTTTTTACTTTAAAAGTTTTGTTTTAATATTTTTTTACTTTAAAAATATTAATTCACTAATTTTTTTATTTAATCTTTTTTGTTTTTTCAAAATTTTTATTTTAATTTTTTTACTTTAAAATTTTTGTTTTAATATTTTTTTTACTTTAAAAAAATCTAAAAAATAAATACCGTTGCACTATTATATACAGTTTCAATTAACTTTGGCTTGTCATGATAAAATGTGCAATGTTGACTTTAACACATGCCAATCTTACCACTTTTTGTTTTCTTTAAATCACATTTCATCATATCATAAATTTGAAATGATATTTTTATTACACATTAGCAAAATTATGAGAGAAAATCCCAACTTCGTCATTGCAGAATCGTTAGAGCAAATAGAAAATGACAAGGAAAAAGTGCCTAGAGTTCCTGATCGGTCACATTTAATTTATTTACTTTAAATTTTTTTTATTTTTACAGTTTTTTACTCTAAAAAACTAAATCACTAATTTTTAAGAATGTTATACCAAATTGGACTTATATTATATTATATTTATTTTATATAAAATTTTTTAATGGAGGATTTTTAATGTGTTTTTAAATATTATTTTAGCACTATATTTTTTAATATAATTTTGATTAATATTTATTATGGATATAATATAATAAATTTATGTATATTATTTTAATTTTAGTTATTTTAAATAATTTTGTTTTGTTGAATATAAGTTAATTTAATTTATGAGCTATATAGTTTAAAAGCCTTGTTAGAGAATGACAATTCGTGTATTAAGTGATAAACACAACCAGCTGTATTTAGTTATTTATGTTGTATCAGATTATCATGTAAACACTTACATACATCTGCAACTACTTAGGCATATCATTAGCTGAACTTAGTATATAAGTATCTATTGTATCTCAGAAATTGAGTGTGAAAATAAATATCAGATTCTTTTCCTCTGTTTCTCACTCTTCTTCAAAACTTTACAAGCCTAATTAAAAAAAAGTACATATTGATCAAGAACTGATTGAACCGAATCAAACCGACCGAAATTAATTCAATTTTCATTCTAAAAGCTTTAATTTTTGGTTTTTTAAATTTAGAAAGTTCGATTTTCGATCTATTCGGTTCGATCTAAAATCGAAATGAACCAACCATTTACACATATGTTCTTCGAGTGGAATGATGTCAAAACATGCTTCAATTATTGTTTGAAATACAAGTAGGGTTATCCGTGGGTTGAGTTGGATGAAAAATGAAATGAATTCAATCCAACCCAATGTGTATGAAGATGTATGATTTATTTGTTGGAAATCAGCCCAACTCATTACAACTTACTAATGTTTGTGATGGTTTTAAAACTATTTAAAATGATTTAAATACAGTTTGAAATTTATTAAATATTATATTCTTCTTGTTTTCAATCAAATAAGATATTTTATTTGATTTTTTGAAACTTTAACTTATTAAATTTGTTATAAAATAAAATATTAAATCTGATAATAATTATATTAAATTATAAATTGTAGTTTATTTAAAAAAAAACTACAAATTGTTTTCTTCTTTCAATTAAATTCCATCAATAAAGTATATGCTTATCAAGTAGATGAAAAATAATCTCATTTACCATAATTGAAAATCAATGATGATTGTCTGCTGATTTTAAGAAAATTCAATTCCCGAACAAAGTTCCAAAGCTTTATCAAGATAATAATCACCAATGTTATTAAAACTGGACCGGACCGGCTGGTTAAACTGGTTTAACCGTGAATTGACAGGCCATTTAGTTGGTTTAATTGCTTAAAATCGGTTTGGTAAAAAACAAATTAAACAGAAAAATCGGAGAACCAAGCAAAACCGGATTTTTGGCTAAAAAGTGTAAAAAAATCATATTATTTTTTTGTATATTTTCACCCACCCATATATATATATTTTCATTATTTATTTATTTGAAAAAATTAGTATTTTAAATTCTAAGTATATCATTTAATAATTTAATATATTTATTATATATTTGGTTCATTGAAATCATATATATATATATATTTCATTATTTATTTATTTGGAAAAATTAATATTTTAAATTCTAAATATATCACTTAATAATTTAATATACTTATTATTCATTTGGTTCATTGTAATAGTATATTAAATTATTAAGTAATATCTTTAGAATTTAAAATACTAATTTTTTCCAAATAAATAAATAATGGAAATATATATATATATTTAAATTTCTATTATTTATTTATTTGAAGAAATTAGTATTTTAAATTCTAAAAATATTACTTAATAATTTAATATTTTATTATCTATTTGAATTTATTGTAATTAAATATAATTATACTCATATATGCAAGGTTAATATTTTTTGTATTTTTTTCATTAGTGCTCCATTTAAACATGAAATATTTTTCATGATATGATTGTATTTTTATACTTCTAATAGATGATATTAAAAATTCATAATTAATCACTTGTAATAATAAAATTGAAATTATGTTTTGTAACTTATTATTAGGATATTTGTAACATATATTTAGTATTTGATGAATATTCTTTTTAATTTTTAAACAATAGTATTTAAAAAATTATAATAATTGATAATATTTTAAAAATAAAAAAAATCCAATTGAATTCGGTTGAACCGGTCGAATAACAAACCTCTAATCTTGCCGGTTCTTTATCTAGCCCAATTTTAATAACATTGATAATCACAGACATTTTTAATAATCACAAGCATTTTTTAATTATGTCTAGAGAGCCGGAGAAGTCTCTTTTTTACCTGCACGGCCTTGCAGTTAGGGATGAGCATAGACCGATTAACTGGTCCATTAACAATTTTCTTAAACCAGTCCATTACTATAGGTTAACCGCTATATTGATTTTGATTTTTAACTCGGTTTTTTGAATTGGTTTATCTGTTAACCATTAAAAAAATTTAATATATAAATTTGATAAATTATACAATTTATAATATTATTTTTAATAGTTAAAATGCTTTAAAAATGAAAAAATACTAATTAAATATTATATCTATTAAAATAATAAAAATAAAAATAAAATTTTCATAATTAATTATAAAAATTAAAAATATTTAATATAAAACTCACAACAGAACACTAATTATGCACATAATTTTAATATTTATTTACTAAAAATATATATTTTGCAAAATTATATATCATAATACTTATAAATTACGCAAAAATTGAAAAATATAAGTGTAAAATTTAAAATAAAATTAATAATATATATATATATATATATATATATATATATATATATATATATATATATATATATATATATATATATATATTCGATTTCGGTTTTGGATCGGTTAACCATCGATTTTTAAAATAAAAATCATAAATCTAAAATTTCGGTTCGGTTAACCTAAAAATCGATTCGATTTCGGATCGATTTTTTGGTTAACCTAAATTTCGATTAACCATGCTCATCCCTACTTGCAGTGTCTAAAGTTCAAAAAACTTTATTGGTTACATAAAAAAGGCTGGCCTCTTCAATGAGTCAAAGAACCTGTAAAATTTCTAGTAATTTTAATTTACTAGATCAGTAAATATGTTAGTTCCATCACTAATATCAGTCTATTTGGGGAAATTTTCCACCATAATTGCCTAAATTAACGGCGTCATTCATCACAACTAGTGTTTTAAAGTCCACCAAAACTCCACTGCATCTATCCACATCTGTTTTAAAGTCCGGCACAACACTCACAATTATCATCATCCAAAGACAAAAATAAAGCAACTTTTCTTCACAATAGTAATAGGGCACATGTTACAGATACATGTATGCTAAGTGGCACTAATTTAGCCCACAGATAGAGAAAGAGAGAGAGAGAGAGAGAGGAATTTGGTGTTAATTCAAAACTATATAGCTGAATGTAGTTCAAAAGTGTAAAATAAGCTCAACATATTCATACCTACAATTTTCGCATACAGAGAGAGAGAGAGAATAGAATTAAGGCAAAACTCCAAACTCAACCCCCTTACAATACTTCATCTTATGTTGATGTGTGCACCCTTACAAGCATATGCCTCAATAAAAACAAGCAGCATATGCATTTTAATTATCAGTTTACGCACATAATCACTGAATTACTTCAATGCATCATCCACTGAGGATGGCTGTAATTGCTGAAATCTTGGATAGGATTCAGCTTAATGAAATTAATAGTCGACCCACTTTAGGCCAAGTGTGTAAGCAAAAACTGGCTCCCAATTCTCTTCCACTCCGAAAGAACTCACCTTCTTTCAGACCATTTCCGCTATTTCTGAAATTCCTATGGTGAACAATTAAGCAACTTTATTTAAGTAGCTCATTAAGAATCGGCATAACACAGTTCAGAAACAAATACATTAATATAGAGAAGGCCAACATGGAAAGAGTTAAGTAAAGGCAAATACCTCCTATTAGAATAATATATTGACTTGATACACAATCCATATAATCTAATCAATGCAACATTCTAATGTACTATTATCTGGGAAACAAATCCCAATTTTCCTATAAGCATAGCATTTGACAAGCACTGCAGGTGGAATAGACATAGTATATCAATTAGTAGTGGCATGTTAAAAGGAGTTGATAAAGAGAGAAAACACATTAATACGAAATCACATACAAAAATGGTAGCTATCTATCCACACAAATCATGAGCTAGTACTTGAGAAAAACATATAAATACATACAGCACAATATTGACTTCTGTGGAGGTTATGATGAGAAATGCCAAAACTAGAAAAGACAAAAAGCTGTTATAGGATACTTATTTAAGCCATAAATTCTCAATAACTGCATTTTACATTGATGAGATATTATGAATCTCACGTATGCACCATCACTCTTGAATTGAAAGTGCAAATTTGGAAAATTCGTATGATAAAATGAATTAAAAAACTTGATTCCACTTGAAACTATGACAAAAACTATAACTTTAAAAATAAACAGCACCTAATTCGATCTCTTTATATGTTTCCACATTTTTCATTCCTTTTCAAAGATCAATTGGAAATGAGTCCAACTAATTTTAGCAGTGGACAAGTGTTTCTACCATTAAAAATGATGATGCACTTCTAAAAGGATCAAATATCCTGATTCTAAAACTGAATATTGATTTTGATACAACTGTTGATACGATAATAACTAGGACATTTTTAGCTAATTGAGAAAGATAGGGATACTTAGAGGCATTAATGTTCCATCACCCTAAAATATCAAAATTTTCATCATCAAACTCTTTACAATTTTCAGCTAAATACTTTACAACCTTCAAGTTGCTTTTTATTTTATTTTCTTTTTTTTTTCCTATGCCTATTGTACTTGTGCTAAAAACTAATGACTTGATCCTCTTCAGGCTCATATAAATTCATATCATTGAAAGGTTGACTACTTGAAATACAAGCATCGAACCCAACGACATTAATTGAATCACTTATCAAATAATTTGCATATAACCTAACCAATGCATCATAAACTTTATCTCCCATCTCTTTAGCCTTTGGCTCATCATAAACTTGACCAAAACAATATCTCCCATATTCCATTTTATACTGAGGATATGTGACAATCGCAACAAATAATAAGAAATTCATATTTGCATCATTTTTCCGAAATTTTACCAATTTCTTCTTCATTTATACAACCATAAAGTACAAGAAACTTTCCACACTTTCCATCAATGTACCTAACCTATCTATTAATGCCATAAATTTATGGAAAAAACATTTGATATTACATATAATAAACCCGAAAATTGCAGTCACGATATAAAAAAGTCTAAAAAACTTGATACATACTCTAGCTGTATCCCAATTTTTTTTAGTATGAGGACCTATGTTATTATTTTTGTCAAAATAAGAAACATAATGCCGGTCTTCTTCCACTAGCCTATAGCAAAAGACTTTTGAAACTTTTCCACCACTTGAAGGTAGAATTTCACTTAATTGTTACGTAAAGACATTAATAGAAAGTTAAGATAGAAAACAAATGTCTCCTATATCTTGAACTTTTCATTGAAATTTAAAAAGTTAATGCTTCAAAAGAAAAGAAAATTAAATAAAAAATTTTATTTGATGGGAAACCAGAAAAATATAGTATTTAATTCACTTCAAACTATATTTAAACCATTTTAAATTCTTTTAAAATCGTCCAAACTGTTGTAAGTTATAATGAGTTTGCTGATTTCTAACAAATAAACCATACATCTTCACACATATTGGATTATATTCATTTCATTTTGTATTTAACTCAATCCATGAAAAAGCCCTAGCCCACATGCATGAATAGCCCTTCTACACAACTCTCGTCCCCAAAGCCGTTTATCTTGATTTAATTAGCAAAATCGTTTTAATGGAGTTCAGAGAGGGAGTAGCAACGTCTCAAATGTTTTTGTTAAGATAGATTATCGATTTTGTTTGGATTATTAGGAGATAGGTTAGTAGCAATAAAGATTAGAGAGAGAGAGAGAGAGAGAGAGAGAGTTAATAGCAATATGATGCCAAAAAACGAAAAATCAAGTTTGCACAATTTCTTTCTAAATTTAGTTAATTAATTTTTACGTGAAGTCTTCTGTTGTGTGTTTGCGTTGTAATCTGGTTTTGTGGTTTCCACAATCTTAGACAAAAATTTTAGTTTTTAACTTATTATAGTACATTTTTTTTTCATTATTAATTAAAGTATATGGAGGAAAATTTCATAATTTTCCTAACTTAGGCTTACAATTTAGCTATTTAAGTGAAAAGATAACAGCAACCGTAATATCAAACAACATATCAATACGGAAATATGAATTTTTTCAAAATCTGTATACTTTCTGTAGTTGTATTAGTTTCGAATTCGCCTCTTGTGTCAAGTTACGCTCTAGATGTTGTTCATATGGGGCTACCGGGGGTATCAATCACTATGACCTGCAATGATCTCGCAGAGCATTTTTTTCCAGGTGAAAGTAAAGGGATAAGATATGAAAATATCGATGAAAATGCTGTTTACAAATGTCACCTCAAATCCAGCGAGAAGAGATATAATGGAGATTTTATTTTATATAACAAAAAAGTTAAAGAGCTGGCCGACTGGAAAGATTGTGAATGGGTTATTGGACTCAAAAGTTTAGACCTTTATCAATCGAAAGCTGGGGATTACGTTCCTGTATATACTTTTCAAACATGATGTGCCTTAACGTGAAGATACTTTATGTTTAATTAATTAATTAATTAATTTTTGTTTAAACTATTTCTTCATATAATTAATTATTTTTTGGTTGAATTCTCTTAAAAAACGAGTTCAACTTTATTATTTGTACGCATACATGTTTACATATCATACATATTCTGAGAGGATATATTTTAATTTTATGTGTAATGAGACCTTACAATTTTGCATTTTAATATTAAATTGTATATTATATATACGATATATACACATTTGCATACTGATATTATAATATATATGGTGCAACTTATACACATTTGCATATAAATGTTACCAAAACTTTTTTTCCCTTATGGAAAATATTTATCTAAAATTTCGGTATGTTGCAGCTTTTGGTTGTATAGTGTTGCTGGAATTTGGCTAGATTGTTTTCACTTTCAACCCAATACGTAGTCGAATTTTTTTATGGAAGAGTAATAATAATAATGATGATGATACAGATATTTTTCTTCGAAAAAAATTAAAAAAAGCTTGAAATATTGACTGATATAACTATTATTTTCTAAATGGCCACTCTTCGGAAGAAAAATTGATAAAAATCTTGGAAAAAAATACCCTACTACATAAGATAGAAAAAAAATTCAAAATTTTGGTTAACTGCAGACTGGATCCAAACACAAGTTTAATTTTTCAGTTAACCAATATGATAGATTTAGTTTCGATTTTTATTTTAAACATTTTTAATTATCAGCTTTGATTTTTCAATATTGGTTAACCATTAGTATATGATTACGGTTCATATTTATATTATATTTTTATTTTATACCCCAAAAATTTTTCCTTTTTTTTTATTGCTTTGTAAAATTTAAATAGAGTAGTACACTAAAGTATATTTAAATTATATGTTGTGTCCTTAATTATATAGTTTAACCAGTTAAACTTTATATATGTTATTTTTTGTTATATAGATTGGTGCCTATTTACTTGATATCATTTAAGACATTTTTATGTTTAGAGTCTAGGTTTAACATATAATTTTGTTTAAGATTTTTTGCTTTGATCTAAAAGTAAGTGTGCTAATTTGCAACAATTATCGAATTCATCTTACAATATTAGTTATTGATCTGTTGAAATAATTAACCGTAAGAAATAGAGAATAGTGAAAGTGAAACATGATTTTTAGCTAATATTATATTTATTTTGTAATTTTTATTTTAAATTATTTTGAATATTTAAAATTGAAATTGAATATTGTAATTTTTTATATGATATTTATCAAAAAATGTAGTAGTTAATAGAAAAGTATTGGTTAACTAAATTATAAAAATCGAAATCGATGCATTGGTTAACCAAATTTAATAAACCATTTAGTTGTTAATAATTTTAAAAAAATTAATGTTAATGGATTAGTTAAAACATTATTAATAACCGATTATCGAGTTTATGCTCACTCCTACTACTATATCGCGTACTTTGTTTTTATATACAATAGTCCAAGATCAAGAATTTTTTTTTAGGAAATTATACCATTTACCCTCTTTTTACATTTCCTTTTAAAAAATATCATATAATTTATTTTTACTTTTCATTTATGCATTTTTCATTTCAAAACTAGCCCTTTTTAGTTTGATATATAAAAAATGCTCCTCACTATGTTATATACCCAGTTGTCTCTCTCTTTTTATTTTCTTCTTTCCTTGGCTCTTTGAGCATCTCTGTTACCCTTTCACATTTTCCTTACCCATCGCCACTATCATTCACGTGTTGGGCCGATAAGTTTAATTTGTTGTTCTTTGTCTAGATTTGAGAGGGAGGAGGAGTGAAAAGTGGCAGAGACTGGAGAGTGGTGGTCATAAAGGGGCTAGAGTGAAATTGTGGAACGGCAAAAGAGGATAAGAGAAATTGGATTTGATTGCATCAAGAGAGTGAGAGAATTAGAGTTGAGTTGATTTTAATCTAAATTCTTCTTTCCATGATGATTTAAATGAATGAATTCAAGTTATTTTGTAATGATACAAATACCGGATTAGTTTAAAATAGTATTTTTTGATGGTGATTAGTGACACCGAAATGAATAGTACCTTTTGAAATCGAAAAATATTTTATTTGATCATTGAAAAGAATATATCACCAGGAGTTCATGGTTCAAATTTGGAATTAAACGGAAGTTGTTTGAGCCTTGAAAGGCATTTGGAAGTTAAGTCACTTCCAAATTTGGAATATGATTAGTTTGACCTATTTGACCAGACCATAAAATATTTTATGGATTTCAAAAAAATAATCTGAAAATACAAACATGCTCATATCGATGAGTGAAATTATATGGTGTGAAATATTAATTTTTAGGTGACTTTAAAAATTAGGTTGTTCGACTGGTAAAAGTGAACTAGATCGGAAAGCTATCTCTGATTGATTCAAAAATATTTGTAGAGCCTAGCAAATATATTTTAAGAATTGTGAAAGTATTTTTAGGAAGGTTTGAACATAGAAAATAAGAGAAAAATAATAATTTTGTTTTAAATAGTAATCGATTGATCATTAATTTAATTGAGACTTTAAAAATAATAAATAATCTTTAAAAATTGTAAAAATTTTCAGTTGGGCTTTAATTAATATTTAAAATTATTTGATAGTGAAAAAGTAATTTACGATAACACCAAAAATTTGCTAATTGGATAAATTTGAGTGAATTGGATAAAAAAACGGACCTTGATTGAGCTAAAATTTTTTATTGAAACTTAATTTATTATTTCGATAATTATGAAATTGATTTTGAGTGGATTTGAGCTTGAAAAGAGAGATAAATAATTTAGAGTACATTAGTTGAGCTTAAAAAATCAAATTGGGTTTAAATTAGGTACAACCACTTTAGATGAATCAAATCAGCCCTATAAATAGTCTAAAAATCTGCAATCTTCTAGAATTCACCACAGATCTCTCCCATCTCGTCCATGGCCGAATTGGTCATCTCTCTCTATCTCTCAAGGATTTCTTCATTGTTTCTCTCAAAATCTCCCACCAAATTCCACTTTCTTAAGCAAATCAAGGCTTCTCTGTAGCACCCTTATCGGAACAGTCCTTAATGAAACGAGACTTAGCTGACGAAGATAATTTTTTTTCTGCGCAATTCAAAATACTTGAGAATACTTTTACAAAAATTTCAAAATCAAATAACAGTCTTATAAACAAACATTAATCGTCAAATCAAAACTTATACCGATCCACACATCCAAGACAAAAAACATATATAACCAAAATACCATTCAAACTTTTACCTTAATAGTATAAGTATATACATGCCAAAAGTTTACACTAACTAACACAAAAATCTTCTCTTCCGATCTGGACCTTCAATGTACTGTGCTCCCGCAATGCTTCAGAACCTGCACGCAGTAAACACTACGTGCTGAGCATTAAATATGCCCAGTGGTGACTACTAATCCAAGAATTTCCCAAGAATAAGCATAATTACATAATTTATGCTACTATTATTCTTATTTCATTTAACACTTTCTTTTACTTTTATTAACATTAGTCATGTTATTAACTCGTATTTTGGTAATCATTGTTCTTTGTTTCTAAACTTTCAACTTTACCTTACAGTATCTTCTTAGGTAGATCAATATCAGATTTACCTTTTTTCTTTACGTTAATCTTTACTATAACTTTTACTTTTTATCAGTACTTTCATTTTATCCTTTAGCCATAGCAATTTAATTATCAATTCATTTGGCGATGTGTATTGGTACTCGTGTCTTTACTAGTACCAAATTAAACTACTTTTAATACTTGCTTTACTGGTCAATTATTCAATCTATATTCTGACTTCACTTTTTACTATTTATTCTATTACTTTACTTTAACTTTGATCTAATAATTACATTACTGTTAAGAGGCTTATAAGCTTCATCGTAAAGCGATATAGCTATTTTGGAGTACTTTACAGTCAAAACTTTATTTTCTTCTTTTATACATTATCCATATTTAATTATCTAATTAAAACTTATATATTTTACTTTTTTCTCATTGCACAATTCTATGCCTTTATATCGTTTTACTTTTCAAGTAACTTATCTTTCAGAAAAATGTTACCTAAGTATTAAGTTCACTTTTTATCGCTATCATCACTTTTTAACTTTAAGCAGAAAAATTAATATTATTTTTCAGACTTGTCGTTATCTTTACAGTGGTAAATGGTACAAGAATTACTAATCAATTAAAGTTATCTTTTTCACGTAAAACAAGATATATTTGAATTTCTTATAAAAGTCTAACTAAATATTGATTTAATATTTTATTCTTATAAAACCTTTCTTTTTCTTTTCAAATACTCTTATCAGAAACCTTTACAGATTTATTTCAACTTTGCATTCTCTTTCAAACGAATCATTTTTTTTTCGATATAACTTTTATATCTTTATATTCAGTTCAATTAAACAGTACTAATTTATTCATTTCGATGTGCCCCTAGTACAATATAACAGGTTTTCCATAAAGGATACTTGGGACTGGACCCGAAGGTCCCACATAACAGATAGAGAAATGATCCCGAAAGATCAAGTCTCACATAGCAGAAACAGATACATTTTCACTTTTACAGAAGCTATGGAGATCGAAGATCCCGCTCATAGCTAAGCAAGTCGCCATGACTTGCACCGCGGTACAGATGTGTCCCTATGGCTAGCCAATTATATCCAAAACAAGAATCATAATACTCGTCTATCGCTAAGGGCAAGCATAATCAGTCACATTTGTAAACGTTTTTGGACATTTAAAATCTTTAAGTTCTTTCTTTTATTTATTACTATACTTTATTTTGATCAAATGCACTCTTTTGTGCCTTTGACTATTCAATAGCTTTTTATACTTTTATTCACTTTCTCTTTTTCAGTCACTTTTGTGAATTATTTTTCGATAATTCACTCAGATACTTAAACTTTTCAATCTTTTATACAAATTATAAATTATAAATTATGGCATTGTAATTCACAATTTCTTTTTATATAGTTCTTTACAATTTATTCTCTAATAATTCAATAGTTGACTTCTTTTTCTTTTATTGCTCAAGTTTTTTAATCATTCGGTATGCCAACCTTATTTCGTCGGCGAATCATTTTTATAATCATTAACTCTTTTAATACTTTTTGTTGACTAATTTGTTTTGATAAATTAGTCACATTTTTATTTTTCTACTTTTAGGAAATTAGGGACATAATTAATATAATTTATTATTTTAGGCCTCGAACATGCATAATTTGACTTTTTCTATCGATTTATTCATTTCAAATGCATAATTATGATTTTGCCATTATAATCATTTATTTCTATTTTTATTATATCACTTCTTCCATTATTCATCGTTTATTATTTCTTTTACCATTTTCGGGTAAAATTACATTTTAGTCCTCATACCATGGAAACTTTATCTTTTAATACAGTTAATTCTCCGAAATTACCATTTTACCCTTGGTAAGTATTTCTTACTTATTTTTACGAGTTAATTACCTATTTTGGCAAAATTATCATTTTGCTCCAAAACTTTTATTTCTTTTCATTTAAATCCTTTTTCTATTAAAAATTTATTTTATTTTTCTTTTATTCACGTATTAGTTTATTTCAATCATTCCTATTTATTTATGAATTATTTTCCAATAATTCATTATTCTTATTAGTTTCACGACCTAATAATTATTTCGAAAAATCGGTCGGTTGACTTTTTATTTCTCGTCATTGACATTAATTTATTTGTCATACTTATTCATCACTTTAGTCATTTTTATACAATTTATGCATTGCTATTTCAATTATTTTCATTATACATATACACATAAAAATTCCAATAAAATTCCAATAACTTTAATAAATTCTAATAAAATTTATTTATGCATTATTTATTGGTCAATGTCATTTTTCATCAAAATAATCATTTAATTCACAATAAATCAAAATTTTCATTTAATACAAACAATATGTATAATCTTAAAAATTCCCAAATTAATTCTAAATATTCTCTAAAAATTTATAGACATCAATTATCATTTCTACAATTAATTTAAGTTACCATACATTATTTTCATTCATTTTCCTTACCATTTCTTCTCACTAATATTTCGGCCACCATTCTTTTCCTACCTTAAAATTTTTCTTTCTTTCATTTTCACTTTCCATTCATCATTTCTCTAATCCAATTGCAATTACCCTAACATAATTGCATCAATTAACAATTTTACACATTATTATTTTTGTTACATAATCAAGGAAAATTCATATTAAATGGGAAATTAAGGGATTTTGTAGTCACTTACCTTTTTCATTAGCTTTGGGATGCTTAAACTTCCTTTTTCTTGCCTTTAGCTTGCTTACTTTGCTCTCCTCCTTGAAAACCTAAGGAAACCGAATTCTTAAGCCATTAATACTCCATTCTCTTGGCTTCAAATGCTAAAATTAACACCATAAAAGAGATCTAGATACCTTGAAATAGTAGAAAACACCTTAGAAAGAATTTTAACTCATTGGTTTCACTTACCTCAAATGAAACCCCAAATTCTCTCTCTTAATTTTTCTTGATTTTCTTCCTTGATTTGAAGAGAGGAGGACACTAACCTTAATTAGAGAGATGGAATTTATTATCCTAAGATTTAGTTTAGTGTGAGATGGAGAAAGAATGAAAGAAACAATTAAGCAAAGATGAGGAAGCTAGTTCGGCCATGGAGAGGACGTGGAGAAGGAGGTGAAGCTGCTGGTCCACTCCAGAAATTTCCCTCTATTTATACCACTTATTTTGGGTAAAATGGGCTTGGGTATGTTAGTGGGCTTAATTAATTAATTAAAGCCCATTAACAACCTAATTAAAGCCCAAAATGATTTCTCCCATCTCCTCACTTCAAATCACTACAAATTTGATTCCATAATTCTTAAAATATCAAAAATAGGTAGGACTTAAATTTTTGGCTCAATCGGAGTTCGTTAGCGGTCCGATTCAAATTTATTGATCCGATTCGACAACTACCGGAGTCACCAAAAAATTCAATTCTCATCACCAAAATATTCTACATAAAAATTCATGTAGGCACGCAAAATCTGACGATATTCGGAGTTCGTTTACTATTTTTAATTATTTAAGCAAAATCAAGTCCCCTTTCCTATCAGGGAAATTGACTCGCTACTTTTTTCGTATTTTTGACTTTTGGAGACCCATTTGACCTCAAATTCACATCAAATTTCAACCATAGGTTCACCATGACTATTCCTTTCAAATGGTCCAATAAAATATTTTCAACTTTCGGGTGTCCTTTCGGATCCGAAAAATACTATTCACTGTCGGAAGGTACTATTTACGGCTGACCAGATGTTGAGGCCATTACATTCTCTTTCTCATGGGGACCATATCTAAACTTAATTTGAAGTGATTGAAGTGAAAAAAAATCCAGATTTATCAAGTTATGTATCAAAAATGTGGTATGAGAAATCAAGCTCCATAATTTGATTTAAAGGTTTATATATATAGATTAAGGTATGTAAAGCTCATTTGTGATGTTAGATTTAATTTTGGAGCAAAGAAAATGATGGTTTTATGCCATTATACAATTGGCCACTTAAGATTTTTTTTAAATGAAAGGATGATGGTTGATGGAGTAAAGCTAAGGAAAGGAAAATTAAAGTATGGAGAAAATGAATTAAGGTAAGTGGATATAATATCCCTTAATTTTTATTAATTTGGTTTGATTTGTTGTTATGTATATTATGCATGTATATAATTAGTGTATGAATAATTGAAATAGTTATTATAAAAATAAGTAAAAGGATTAAAAGTGATGTTTTGATTAATTAAAAATAAAAGAAAATAAATTTAAGGTGAAAAATTTGAGATGGTCGAATAGAGTAATTAGTTTTACTATAATGATTTTTAATGTATATGATCACTTAAGAGTAAAATAGTGATAATGTTTAACTAATAAGGTGGATCAAATGTAAAATAGATCAAAATAAATTATGTGTGAAAAATAATTATGTTGGCTGAATATATATATATATATATATATATATATATATATATATATATATATATATATATATATATATATATATATATATAAAAGTATATTAAATGTATATTTTTAGTTGAAAATGTATATTAAGTGAATAATTTTGATTATTGGTATGTATTGAAGTTGAACCGATGAAATAACAAAATAAAATAAAAGGGAGATTATGAAAGAAATTGAAAGTTTAAAGGTAAATTATAATTTTGCAAAATATTGAGGAAAAATGATAAAATAGCAATTCAACTGTTCTAGAAACTAAAATTGTAGTTCCATAAAAGTATAATGAATTAAAAATATAAAGTATAGAACTGATGATAATTTTGCAGATAAGAATAAATTAGAAGGATAAAACTATAAAGCAATCAAGTTCAGGGACTAAACAAAAAAAATTTTTTATATAAAATTTTAAGTGTAAAAAAAGAAAGAAATAATGGTAAATGTGAATAAAAGGTGTAAAAATTAAAGTATAAATGAAGTTTAGATTGAAAAAAAGATCTAATTAAAAAGAAATGAAAATTTAGGGGTAAAATGGTAATTTTTTCAAGTATTGAGTTTAGTGAGAAAAAATGACAAATAAATGAATAAAGAGTAAAAATGGAAAGAAACAGTGAGCAAACAGCCTTGAAATGAACTTTTGTGAATTGTAGGGATTAAAATGAAAATTTTGCATGAAAAGTTAAAATAAGGATCAAACGGTAATTTTGTATGCCAATAAATGAATATGGAGTGAAAATAAGTAAACTAGTGGTAATTTTGTAATTAAAATGTAAAAGGAAAATTTTTGCAATTAAATGAAAAATTAAAGACTAAATTGAAAAGTATACCAAAGTAATGGTATTAATCGGTATGGAATTTATATAAATATTTTTGAGAATGAAATTATATTATGTTTGAAACGAAATTGTTAAGTTATGGTGAAATAATTCATAAAATGAGTGAAAATAATAAATTATAATGAGATAATTCATAATATGTGTAAAAGTGATGGAAAAGTAGAATGGTTAGTGAATGAAATGTAAAAGCAAGTAAAAAAGTTAGATATGTAAAAGTGATGAAAGAACTGAATGAACAGTATACTAAAATGGCAAAAAAAAATTGAATGAACAGTTTACTAAAATGATAAGAAAGAATTGAATGGACATTGTACTGAAATGAAAAAGCAAATGAAATGTCAGAAATATGAAAAATAATTTTGAAATGAGCAAAGAATGTTGCCTTTAGTAGTAATTTGGCAGTTTAAATCTAGTTTATGATATAATTGGCTAGTTATACGGACACCCATACTGCAGTGCAAGTCATGGAGACTTGCTTTACTATGGTAGGATCGTAATGATCTCCCATAGTTTCTATTTTGACTGCTCTATTCTGATCTGATCTGAGGTGGATTGATCCTTCGATATCATCCCCTACTATACTGTACTACTATGGGTCCGTAGGATCCACATCTCGTATATCCGATCTGAAGATTTCTGCCTGAAGTGTGCTAGGAGCATAATGGTAATAATGATATAAAAGTGCAAAATATGAAGTGTGAATGGAAATGAAAGTGAAGAAAGACTGATATGAAAGAAAATAAAAAGTTTAAGGTCAAAATGATAATTTACCCAAATAATAAATTTAATGGACAAAAGTGCTAAAATCGTGAATATATGAATAAAGAATGATAAAATAGTGAATGTACAGCTTAAATGCAATCCTTTGTAGTTTTGAAGGACTAAAATGCAATTTGACATGAAAATGTTAAAACGAAGACTAATTGATAAATTGTATGCTAAATAATGGATTTAAAGTGAAAATAAGTGAACCGATAGTAAAATTGTAAATATGATGTAAAATGACAGTTTTGTAAATAATTAAAAAATTAGGGAATCTATATATAATTTGTCATATAATGGTATATATGAAATAAAATGATAAATTTCATGTCAAATAAGCAATTTAGTGAAAAAGTAAAGATAAGTAGTGGTATTAGTGTAAATAAATAATAAAAGAAAACATCATTTTAAATTAACAAAAGTGCAAGGACTAAATTATAATTTAACAAATAGAATGTTAATTGAAAGATGAAACTGTGAATAAATCCTATTATATGGTAAAATAGGGATCAAAAGTGAAACTTTTATACTTAAGTGAAAATAGGGAATAAATCGTAATTGTGTTGTGTCATAACATGTATTAAAAAAATAAAAGAGAGGAACAATTAAACCTTAAGAGTAAATGTGGCGAAAATAAAAAGATCCTTTTAAAATAAGCGATCGGATAAATGTCTAAATGACTGGATGAATGAATATCTATCCGAATGATTAAATGACTGTGTATTGAATAAAAGAATGAAGATAATTTTTCAAGTGAAAATGGAATGTGAGTGAATGTATCTGTAAGAAGTGAAAAGAATCAATATAAAGTGTAAAATGATAAAAAAATAGTATGTTAAGAATTGAAATTGTAAATTGTATAATGAACAGTGAATGAAGAGCTTAAATGAGTTCAATTGTCGATATTAAAGTGATTAAATATAATTGAAAGTTAATATTGTAATTAAATGAAAGATAAATATAAATATGGCAATTACACTAAATGATGTGTTAAAAAGGTAAAACTGATAATTGTATCCTACTGAATGATTTAATCAGTGTTCTATGTTGAATGCATGTGTTTATGAATGTAGGATGTACATTAGAATAGTAAATAAATAGTTAATGTTAAACAATGCTCATGAAAGCGTGTATGTGTGTCTGTATGTGAGTATGCATGCATGTATGCGTATATATGAATGATATTTTTTTTTGTGAAAAGTTTGGAATATGTATCTACCACTGGTTATTTTGATACTCAGAGTGTAGTTTGTTGACTGCACGCAGGTTATAAAGATAGAAAGATGGGTAGCTGATGCTACAATGGTGATCAAGGACAAAGTAAGGTTCAATGATGGTAGTAGGTATGGCATGTATATATCTGTATAGTGAAAGTATAGCGTACGAATTATACTTGTATAATATTTAATTGTAGTTGTGTTTACCGAATGTATCCGTTATATGGAATGAATGTCTTTATGATTAAAAAAATTTTAGTAGATTGTTTAATGTAGATATTTTCGTTATCGTCATTCTGTTGTGATATCCGATTGTTGTACATTCGGTATAGTGGTATAAGGGTATTACATATTCAAATTGATTTTGCTACTATTGATGTTTTTAATAATGACGTGTAAGAAAATATATATGGGTTGCTTAATGCATGCAATAGAGTCGAGTTTCAATTTCATTAAAAAAATGTGCAAATCTATTTCTGCTTTATGCATGCAAATTATTTGATAAAAATAACAAATATTTCCAATCCAATAGTTTATTGCTCATAATTTTTTTGGTATATCAATTTTTGTGCTTCTAAGCTATATTTATTAAATGATAGTATACTTAGTTTTCTAACTAAATACAATATATTAAGTTTGCATAAAGTGAATTTGCAAACTGAATCCATTATATTCACTATTTTGAATTCACAAATTAGTAAATAAAAAATAATATTTTATTGCCATAAATTTTAAATAAATTATGTAAAGTTAATGAAATCAACTTTTTTGATAACCAACTAAAAAATTAAATTGTAGGCTTTAGATAAAATTGAGTTAATTGGTTAATTTTGCTAATAATATTAGGTTAATGAAAAAACAATAAAGGTTAAATTGGTATAAATTTTTTTTTGTCAAATATAAACATGTAGAGATATTGAGTTTGATCAAAATTGAATACAATGTATTAGGTTTTGTCAAAAGAGAATACAATGTAATTAAATTGCCTATATATTTATATTTTTTAGCTTGAGTAAAAATTGAATACAGTGTATTATGTTTTATTAAAATTAATATAGTATATTAACTTTGGCAAAACTAAATACACTATATTGAGTTTGATCAAAAACTGAATATAGTGTATTAGATTTGTTAAAAAGTGAATACAACATAATTAAATTGTTTACATATTTATATTTTTTAGTTTTGAACAAAAAATGAATGTAGCGTATTAAATTTTATTAAATTAAATATAGTATATTAACTTTAGCAAAATTGAATAAACTATATTCAATTTGAACAAAATTGAGTACAGTATATTTGGTTTTATTAAACTAAATATTATGTATTAATTTTTGCAAAACTAAATACACTATATTCATTACATGTTGATTTTGATTGTGTAATTATGTTTTGCTAAGTTTTACAAAATGTAAACTGTGTTTGTGTATTTGATTTCAACTTTGTCATGTTAATAGTATTGAAATGCTGAAGTACTTGAATGATTCAAATAGTATTTTAATGGAATGCACAATAATATCCGTTACACTTAAGGATGATCGATTACTAAAAAAATGGAATGCACAGTAAATTAATTATATAATTAATATTCACTTTTGAGTAATTGTTAGGATTTTGGAGAAAACATATTCTTGGCGTTGCTATCTATATTTTTATACAAAATACAAATACCCATAAAATGACAAAAAGAAAGATTTGATTGATTCAGTCTTCTACTATATATATAAAAGAGGATGCTATAAACTTATAACCTATCATGGTAATTTTTTTTAACAGAATTAAGATAATCTAATGATTTTTTAAATATGTGTACGGAGTAATACTGTATTTTGGATCATGTTAGACTATATTAGTGGGTAACTTGTCATCAGAAAATTGATTCCATGAATCACCAAAAGCAAAATTCTCAAGTTCCCATACACTTTTGGTTTTATTAATTCAATCTTTTATATATATATATATATATATATACACACACACACACACACACACACAAAACTAAAAACGATAACAAATTAAAAAAAATTGAACTGGATTTAATTAGAGCCAAATGTACGTCGTATCCTTCTGAAAAAGTAAACATTACAACATGAAAACAATTTACAATTCAGTAAAAATGTGTGAGCTCATCATCTTCTCCAGTTTAAGAAATTAAATTAACCATCGGGCTGAGATCAACTATATGCTTGATAAGCTAATATATAAGATTATAAATTTATTATCTTTTTACCAACAACATTAACTATTAATGTAATTTTTTTTGAAGTTTTTCACCACTATTTTGTCACAGGTTTACAATATAAGTGAATAATATCTGAGCATGTTCTGCTGTAGTGAATAGATAAAAGTGAAAACACTTTTTTTTATATAAAATAGAGCAAAATAACTATAAAATGAATAATTGTACAATAATTAAACTCAATGTTAACATGATATTGACTTAATAAATTTTGCAGTAACTAATGATAATGGAATTTTGAGTTGGATTTAGGATGTGTTTACCACAGTATTTGCAACTCTGCTCTGGTATTGCAAGTTAATAGCTTGTTATGAGCCTATAATGTATCACAATTTAGTCTTTTTTATCTGTTGCATGCTTTGTATTTGTTTGATCAATAAGTTTAAAATTTGTAAATTTCAAGACAAATATAAGTGTAAGAAATTATATAAATTTTGCTGTTTATATGTACCTCAACATATTTTGCTACATTAGCGACAACAATTAGCTACAATGATGTTTTCGTCAATTAGCTACAATAATGTTGTCGTCAATAGAGCTATATGAACAGAATAGTATTTTGCTAAATTAGCGATAATTGTTAGTTAAAGTTATTAAAATAAATGCAAATGAAATTTCAATATGAAAAATCAAAATATATAAAAATAGTTAAATGTAAAATATGAAATATGATTTACTCATTTTTGTAAGCCAATTAAAATAATAGTTTTAATTCATTTTAATTTTTGCCAATATAAGTATATCAACAAACATATGAATATTTTAGTAAATTAGTTATAACAATGTTGTCGCCAATAAATTTATATAAATGGAATAGTATATTTTGCAAAATTAGCGACAACATTGTTGTTGCCAATTAGCTACAACAATGTTATCGCTGATTAGCTACAACAATATTGTTGCTGATAGATCTATATGAATGGAATAATATATTTTCCTAGCTACAACATTGCTGTCGCAAATTAGCTACAACGTTGTTTTCGCTAATTAGCGACAATAATATTATTGCCAATAGATTTAATTATTTTTTTTAACTTAATTATTTAATTATATAACTTATAATAATTGATCACAATTGATATTATTGATAATAAATATAATAATTAGTTTAATTTAGTTAGTTAAATTTATTAAAATAAATGGTTTAATCAAATGTAAATGAAATTTAAATATGAAAAATTAAAATTATATAAAAATAGTTAAATGTAAAATATGAAATATGATGTACTCATTTTTGTAAGCTAATTAAAATAATAATTTTAATTCATTTTAATTATTGCCAACATAACTATATAAGCAAACATATGAACATTTTACTATATGTTGTCGCTAATAAATTTATATAAATGGAATAGTATATTTTCCAAAATTAGCTACAACATTATTGTCACCAATTAGCTACAACAATGTTGTCATCAATTAGCTACAACAATATTGTCGCCAATAGATCTATATGAATGAAATAGTATATTTTCCTTAATTAGCGATAACATTATTGTTGCAAATTAGCTACAACGTTGTTCGCGCTTATTAGTGACAACAATGTTATCGCCAATAGATCTAATTATTTTTTTAATTTAATTATTTTATTATATAACTTATAATAATTGATCACAATTGATATTATTAAAAATAAATATAATAATTAGTTTAATTTAGTTAGTTACATTTATTAAAAAAATGGTTTAATTAAATGTAAATGAAATTTAAATATTAAAAATTAAAATTATATAAAAATAGTTAAACGTAAAATATGAAGTACTCATTTTTGTAAGCTAATTAAAATAATAATTTTAATTCATTTTAATTATTGCCAACATAACTATATAAACAAACATATGAACATTTTACTATATGTTGTTGCCAATAAATTTATATGAATGGAATAGTATATTTTGCAAAATTAGCGACAACATTGTTGTCATTAATTAGCTATAACAATGTTGTCACTGATTAGTTACAACAATATTGTCGCCAATAGATCTATATGAATGGAATAATATATTTTCCTTAATTAGTGACAATGTTGTCGCCAATAGGTCTAATTATTTTTTTAATTTAATTATTTTATTATATAACTTATAATAATTGATCACAATTGATATTATTAAAAATAAATATAATAATTAGTTTAATTTAGTTAGTTACATTTATTAAAATAAATGGTTTAATTGAATGTAAATAAAATTTAAATATTAAAAATCAAAATTATATAAAAATAGTTAAACGTAAAATATGAAATATGATGTACTCATTTTTGTAAGCTAATTAAAATAATAATTTTAATTCTCGCCAATATAACTATATCAATAAATATATGAATATTTTACTCAATTGGCGACAAAAATAGCTACAATAATGTTGTCGCCAATAAATATATATGAATGAAATAATATATTTTTCAAAATTAGCGATAATATTATTGTCGCGAATTAGTAACAATAATGTTATCGCCGATTAGCTACAACAATATTGTCGCCAATAGATCTATATGAATGGAATAATATATTTTTCTTAATTAGCGATAATTTTGTTGTCGCCAATTAGCTACAACGTTGTTCTTGCTAATTAGCGACAACAATGTTATCGCCACCAGATCTATATGAATGGAATAGTATATTTTGCTAAATTAGTGACAACAACAATACTGTTCTCACTAATTGGTGACAAAAATTTGCTATAATAATGCTATCACCAATAGAGCTATAGGAATTGAATAGTATATTTTGGTAAATTAGCGACAAGAACATCACTGTCGTAAATTTAGTTACAATAATGTTATCACTAATTAGCGACAATAATGTTTCTCGCAAAATCTGCTTTTGTCGTCGCATTTTTTTGCTCCAAAATTTTTGGCGCGTTATATTAGCAACAACAATATTTTGTTTTCATTAATTTATCGTAATATTTGTTTTCCCACCAACTCTTTCAATATTTGCAATTAAATTCATTTTTTGTCGCAAAGTTGTCGTTATATGGCACATTTAGCAACGAATTTTTTTATTATCATTAATTTTCGTCGCTATTCTACATTTTTTTGTAGTGATCATGGGGCAGGGAATCCCAATCCCCAGTAGAGAACCATCCCGAATAAGGCGAGTAATCCCCGAAAATTTCTTTCGTGGAGGCGGAGAAGGGAGAAAAATATTTTCCGACTTAGAATTTAAATCAGGGACGAGGATTTTGGTCCCCAACCCGAATTTTTTTCCCCTAAAATTTAGCAATTAAATTTAATTAAATTTATATAATTTAGTTTTAAATTATATTTGATTTTAGTTTTGTCAATTGTTAAAATTTATATCAATTTGATTTGTAATTGAATTTATATTTTTTCAATTATTAAATGTTATATTTCAATTACTATTAATTATTAAATATTATATTTTAGTTATAATTATATATTTTAAAAAAATAAAATATTTTTTATGCTGGGACGGGGATCCCTATAGGGACGGGAACGGGGGGGGGGGTGGAATTTTTCTCCCAAAATACTTTCGTGGACAGCCTCACCCCCGCTCCACCGCTGCATGAGGCAGTAGGTAGGGAGCCGTTCCTCGCCGCCGTCCAGCCCCTTGATAGTCCCTAGCTACACTTAAGACCTATCTTTGCTTGTTGGGTACTGTTGCTTAGATTTTATATGCATACGAGAATTCAAAATACTATTTGCTTATATTTTCATAGGCTTTTGTTTGTTTTGATTGTTTAACATACAGGATGGCATTGCTTTAACCATTGACTCATTCTTAAATTTGCTAAAGGATCCATCTTTCACGAGATGTGTTAATTGTGAACATCATTCAAAGGTTGATAGGTTGCTGGGTGGAAGGAACGGTTTGTATCTTATTTTATTTTATTTTTCTTAAATTGATTATACAATGATATCTCATGGAAGTTTATATCTCTATTTTATTTCTACCTGTTGAAATTATAAGCAAGCATTTAATGGTGGAGGCATATTTGATATTTTTTAACTTTGGCAAAACTGAATACACTATATTGAGTTGGAGAAAAATTGAATATAGCGTGTTAGGTTTGTCAAAGTGAATACAATGTAATTAAATTGATTATATATTGATATTTTTCAATTAGTTTTGAGCAAAAATTGAATATAGTATATTAGATTTTATTAAAGTGAATATAATATATTAACTTTGGCAAAACTAAATACATTATATTAAGTTTAAGCAAAAATTGAATATAGTGTATTTGATTTATCAAAAGTGAATACAATATAATTAAATTGCTTATAGATTCATATTTTTTAACTTTGAGTAAAAACTGAATATAGTGCATTAGATTTTATTAAACTGAATATAGTATATTAACTTTTGCAAAACTAAATTGTATAGTCCTAAAATATCTGCTGGGTAATTAACCAACACACCAATGTAATATTCTTTCTATTTCCATTCATTTTTTTAGGATATAAAATTCTATAAAGCTAGGCCATTTTGATTTGTTCCTACAGCTGTTCAATTTAGACAACTACAAATAGTGGAAATCCTCTTTTTTAATAGTTGATCAATCTAGACAATTGCAAATAGTGGAAATCATCTTTTTAAATAAATTAATGGCAAAAAAGCAAAAAAAAAAAATCAATTTCATTCCATATGGTATAATGGCCACCAACAGAAGATGAAGCCAACTGAAAATTAAAAAAATAAAAATAAAGTTTGATCAAAATGCTTAATTAACATCATAACTACCATTAAAGCTTAATTATCTATATCTTTACCTTGTAAATTTTGACAAAAAAATAATAATTTACTGCTCAAGTTCTATCCTCCAACGATCGGTGTTGGTTTCGGTCATTGCTCTAGTGTTGGTAGTTAATAAATTACACTTATATACTGAATGGGGTATTTTTAAAAGTGAATATTTAAAAAATGATGATTATGAAATAAAAAAGATTTTAAAAATACTATTTAAGAAAGATGGAAAATAGGAGAGTTTTTTGTGGCAATATTTGTGAAAAAATCCTTTTTTTTTTAACAAATCAAAAGTTACTTTGAGCCTTGTTTGGATTGGGTTGGTCATAGTACGATATGGTGTGGTATAATATTGTAATTATTGTTAACATAATTGGGAAGACGATATGGTATGATATGATTTGATAAAATTTTTGTTAAAAGAAAAAAGTAAAAAAAAACAAATAAAAATAAATTTTGATAAAAGAAATATAAGATTAAGTTTATATCAGAATATAAGGAGAGTTGTCAAAATTAAATAAAGATGGTAAGAGAAAAATAATATAGAAAATTATGCAAAATCATCAATTTACTTTTTAAGAGTGTGGACAAAAATAAACAATAAGATAACCATACCATACCATTTTGAATTCTTTCTAAGTAATCACTTGACTAATAACATATATCATACGTAGCATGCTATTTCTAATGCTAGCCATGATTCAAACAATGGGTTAATGTACTAAGTATGCATTAAACTGCATTCAAATAGGCTTTCTTAGATTCTCCATGAATTAATTAACCACTCTGGTAAATACTAAATACTATGCAAGTCCATAAAACATTTAAGAATTGAGAAAAATCATGAATATATCAATATTTGGCTCATTTTGCTATTTCCACACCTATACTGTTTAGTAGTCTATTACATACCTCTATTGTAAAAAATGTTCACCTACCTTGACAAACCGTTCCCAATTTAAAATAGAGTGCATTGTATACGTGCATATGGCATGGCATTTTGACTAATTTTTAAAAATTTATAAACTAAACTTTCAAAGTCTCCAAATCAGAGGTAACCTCCTCTGACTATAATCTTATTTTCTTAGATATTTTCTCCCCTTTTGGTCGGTGTGGCTTTTTTTTTGCTTTCATTTTGAAAATGTTTGGGTAATAGAGAACGATTTTCCCTCTATTATGGCTGCAAGTTGGATCAGCAACTCTGCCTATTTGATTTTTGATAACATTCTTACTTGTAGTAGGGCTTTTTCGGTCTGGGGTCAATCTGTTATCGATAATTTTTGAAGGAAGCTGAAGGATTCATCTGCTTATGAAATGAGCTAGAAATGGATATTGGACAGTAAATTGTTTGGAGTTCCAGAAAGCTAATGCTTGGTATCATGATACTCTACGCCAATAAGAAGAGCACTGGAAGTAAAGAGCTAAATTATTCTAGTTGAAAGGCGGGGACTCCAACTTGAAATATTTTCATGCGGTGACCTCCAAGCATAAAAGGAAGAATCACAACACTCAATTGAAAGAACCTACATGTAAACTCTGTGATTGGGGCTCTGGATTGGTAGATGTTATTCAGAAGTATTTTTTTGATATCTTTATTGTCACATCCTTGAGTACTGGGCTTATTAGGTAATTGTCTGGATGAAAGAGTAATAGCAGAGCAAAATGCTTGGTTGCTTTAAGAGTTTACATATGAGGATATTAAAATTGCTCTATTTAGTATGCATCCCGATAAGGCTCCGAGGATTGATGGCTTTAATCCAGGATTTTAACAAAAATGTTAGAATATTATAGGTCCAAGTGTCATTCATGAATGCCTTAATATCATCCAATATTGTAGGCTACCTGAAGGTTTGTATGATACGGTTATAACCTTTGTACCTAAGAAGCAAAAAGTGGAGATAATGACTAACTTACGTCCTATTGCATTATGCAATGTCCTGATAAAATTATGGCAAAAATGTTAGCCAATCGACTTAAACTTATCTTACCTTTGGTTGTTTCAGACACTCAAAGTGCGTTTGTCACTAATAGGCTGAAAACTGGCAACGTGGTGGTCGCATTTAAGGTTATACATTTTCTTAAAAGGAAATCTCAAGGTAAGAATGGAGTTGCAACGCTCAAATTGGATATGAGCAAGGCCTATAACTACTTGGAATGGCATTATCTATCAGATGTTCATCGCTCTTTTGGCTTCCATAGTAGATAAATCTCTTTGATGTGGATATGCTTTGAATCTGTCCGGTATTTCATGAATTGTGATAACACTCTGATTGGACCTATTCAAGCTTCCTAAGGCCTTCGATAAGGAGACCTCTATCCTCTTATTTATTTATTTTAGGAGCCGAAGGATTATCTTCTTTTATTAAAAGATATGAAGATGCAAAGCTTATTTTTGGATGTCGGATTGCAACTGATACCCCTTCTATTAGTCACTTATTCTTTGCCGATGATAGCTATATTTTCTTCAAGGCATCCACGGTTGAAGCTAAAGTAGTGAAAAGTGTCCTTAGCATATATGCTGCCGATTTTAGCCAGCTTGTCAATTATAACAAGTCATCAATTAAATTCAGAGCTAACACTCCTGAGATGGTTAGGCAGCAAGTTCATGCTACTTTTACTATTCCCTCTACTTATAATCAGGATGCTTACCTTGGTCTCCCTTTTTTAGTGGCTGAAATAAGAAACAAGTCTTCTCTTTTATTAAGCAACGTATCTATAAGAGGCTATAATGTTGGAACCGATCTTTCCTCTCTCGGGCTGGTAAGGAGGTCTTATTGAAAATGATTATGCAGGCTATCCTGAATTATGCCATTGGTGTGTTTCTTTGCCATTTGTGTCTGTGTAAGAAGTTGGAGCATTTGTTCAACAAATTCTAGTCGGGTTCTAAAAAGGTAGACAATTCTGGAATCAACTGGATGTCTTGGGAATGCACGTGTTGGCCAAAGAAGTATGGTGGGTTGGGGTTTAGAACTCTGCATGATTTTAATCTAGCTCTGTTGGGGAAACAGTGTTGGAGATTATTATCTGATAGCTCTTCTTTAATGGCTCAAGTGCTCAATATCTAAATAATTCCTTCCTTAATGCGAAGCTAGCTTTATTTGGAGAGGTATTCTTTCTGCCCAATATGTGGTTCGTGAAGGGTGCAAGTTGCAAGTTGATAATAGGTCTTCTATATTTGTCAAGAATGATCCCTGGCTTTTAGATCCGGCAAACCCATATGTAAGTTCTATTCTTGACTGATCTTATGATTTTCTTTATGTGTGTGATTTGATTGATCATGAGATAAAGCAATAGAAGTATGAATTGGTTAATTCTATCTTTAATGAGAGAGACATGCTATTGATCTATAGCATCCTTCTTAGTTGGAATAGCTGCACCGATGGTTGGCAATGGCTTATTGATAAATTTGATCTCTATACCATGAAATTTGCTTATAAATTGATCCATCAGATCCCTTCACACTTTATTGGTTATTTGGATCACCTCTACTGGAATAAGTTTTGGAATCTGCAGGTGTCTTCTATAAGATGAAAAATCTGTTGTGGCATGTTGTTTATAGAGTTATTCCTATAAGTGACATTCTGGTGAGAAAAGGTGTTAATTTTCCTTCTGTTTGCCCATTCTATGGTTCGATGAGTGAGTTTATCTTCCATCTCATTGTGGCTTGTCCCTTTACCAGAAGTGTTTGGATGAAGACTGAGGTTGGTTATTTAAGGGGAAATTTTAACGAATTTAATCTTTGGTTTGATTTTGTTATTAAAAATTTACCTACATCTAGCTGTGCCTCTGTTGTCTCTATTATCTGGAGTATTTGACGAGCTCAGAATGATCTGGTGTGGAAAGGTACCTCATCCCCTCCAGCTGCAGTTATTTTCATAGCTGTTGATATGCTTGGAGCCTAGATAAAAGCTAACACAAAAGACTTTTCTGCTGATAGTGCTGGTTCTTATGGTTCTTTAGTGCGATAGATGCTGTCTCCAGTTGGCAGTTTCAAGCTCAACACTAATGCAGCTATTTTTCCTCAATTGCAAAGGATCGGGATAGGTTTTATTATTCGTGATTCTCTGGGTAGTTTTGTTGTTGCTGGACACAAATCATTTTCTGGTGTGCTGGATCTTGTGTGGCGGAAGTAGTTGGCATAAAGGAAGCTTTAAGCTGTTTGAAGAACAAGGACTTAGGACCTGTTATTATTGCGTGTGATTCTTTATTGGTGATTGATGCACTTAAAAATAGATCTAGGCTTAATTCTAAGCTTCATTTAGTTATTGAAGATTGCCTTACTCTTTCTACTATTAACCAATCATTTGGTTTTGTTAAAAGATCAACGAATGGATTTGTTCATTTATTAGCTCGCGCTTCCAATTTTGTATCTGATCTTTTGATCTGGGACTTATCTCCCCCTATGTTTTTGTTCCCAGTCTTACAGGTTGACAGTTCTTCTTAATGAAGTTTCTTTCCTTTCAAAAAAAGCATTATGTTATACATCTTTGTTTAAAAAAATGTAGCACTTAAAGAACTGAAGCCGTTCTAATCCAGGATATGCTCATGAAAGATGGACCCTTTCTTTCGTTGGTTCAACAATAAGGCAAGAGTTAAGTTGTGTATGCCAAAAGAATATTAGGAGAAAAATTCATTCTTTATTTACTTGTTACTGGACTTTATTTGGTTTAATAATTTATATATGATTTTCTCTCTTAAATTATTATTTTAAAATTATCTCATCATGGCTGATTCCTCTCCTTTTTGCTTAATTTTTTTTACTTCTAAGTCTTTGCCAACCTATTAACTGATCCTCAACACTTTGCTAATGGTGATTGTTACAACTACCTCGCAGGAGATTGATTGCACAATTCAAGTTGTCTATGTTTCTATGGCTATCTCTAATGTTGGCTCAAAAGGCTACAATCCCAGCCTTATATGAATTTTGATAAATAACAAAACAATTAAATTAACAAAATTTTGGGCATTTTAAGTTTATCTTGTACAGATCCAAAATAACACTGATATTAAGTGTTCTACTCGAAATAGAACAGGTCAGATGTATTTTGCTCTCAAATCAGAATCAAACCTAATGCCTTAAATTAATTTTGAAGATCAAGTCACTTTAGAAAAATATTATAAAATCATTTTTAGGATACATACACTCACACAAATCATTCATTGCATAAAAATATTTTTTTAAATCACATCTTAATATATTTAAATTAAATTCCCAATAATTAATTTTTCCACATTTACATCTTTGAAAATGGAAAGATATTTTTTGAAATATTTTATAGCTGTTAGAATGCATCAAAAGAAACAACAATCACATTTTAACATATTTAATTTGATTCTTTCTTAAACTTAAATTTTTCATATAAATATACCTTTGAAAAAGGAAAGCAAAATTTTGAATAAATTTCTGGCTATCAAATTTCAATTAAGGGAAGCAAAAATCAAATCTTTTAAATTGATAAGAAAATATTTTTTGAAAATAGTTTTTACACTTAACAGCTATTTTTCATTTGCACTATGTAAAGGCGTTGGTTTAAGTGTTGAAATATGCGAGTGAAACACTTTTTATTATGTGAGTGAAACACTTTTTATTTTGAACTTCGTATTTGTTGGGGTACAATCCAAGTCCCACATCCCACATCGAAAAATTAAGGGAGAAACACCTTGAATATAAGTATGTCCACCTAACTCCATTAGTATGAGGCCTTTTGGGAGGAGCCTAAAAATAAATCCATGTGAGCTTGGTCCAAAGCAGATAATATCATACTAATGTGAAGTTGAGAGGATGTTTAGCAGCCACAACAAGTGGTATCAGAGCCTGGTTCGGAGATGGAGCCAACGGTGGACTGCGTTGTGTGGGAGGGTCCTCAGTTTGTTCGTGTGATTGGAGATTCGTGTTTGGTGCCTTGCGTTGAAAGTATTCCTAGTATTGTGGTGGCTAGGCGGCGTGTTCCTTTGGTTGAGAACGGCGGTGCAAGATGATTCGATGGATCAAATGGATTATCGCTCGAGGGGAGGACATAAGCTGTGGGAGGCCCTCGGTACGTCCTCGCGATTGGAGATTCGTGTTTGATGCCTTGTATCGAAAGTCATCCTGGTATATTGTGATGGACAGGTGATGTGTCTCGTTGGTTGATAGCGGCGGTGCAAGATGATTTGATGAATTAATGGATTATCATTGGAGGAGAGGTCACGTGTTGTGTGGTCCTTGATTTGAGGGGAGGATTGTTGGGGTACAACCCAAGTCCCACATCCCACATTGAAAAATTAAGGGAGAAACATTTTGAATATAAGTATGTCCACCTAACTCTATTAGTATGAGGCCTTTTGAGAGGAGTCCAAAAATAAATCCGTGCGGACTTGGTCCAAAGCGGATAATATCATACTAATATGTAGTTGAGGAGATATTTGGCGGTCCCAACAGTATTGCTGTAAGTTTCATTTCATCATCATGAGCATTTAATCACATATCTTCAAATAATTATATTTTTTAATTGTAATCATATGTAGTGAGGTTTATCGAAAAATCATGTAAGATAATGTAATGTTAGGTTGTTAGGAACTAGGAAAACCAAATATATCTATCTCTTACTCTCTTTTATTTCGTGCTCTATCTATATTTATGTTGTGTTAAATCTATCTGTTTTATACTTGTCTCGTGTTATATAAAATAAGTTATAAAAACCAGTCTATATTTTGCCACGTGATGAACTTGAATTTTTGTATAAATTAATTGAGCAAGATTTAATTGATCAATTACCTACCAAAAGTTTCGTCCATGCATAAACATTTGATGTGAAAAAGGTTGAGCAAAAATATATTGGGCAATATCTATGAAATAAATTTATTATTATCTTGATATATATATATATATATATATATATATATATATATATATATATATATAGATATATATATATATATATATATATATATATATATATATATATGCATCTGTCGTAACTTGAGATAATTATTTGTTCGAGTTTATTTTATTTGCTCGATAAAATCCACAATTTCATCCCTAAATTTTAACATTTTTTCTCATTGAGTTTCTGAACTTTCAAAACTACATATTGAGTCCCTGAAATTTTCGAAAAGTACACATTAAGTTCAAAATGAATGAAAACAAACTATGGTATAACACACGTTCCATTAAAGTCGCATGTATTTAATATATATTTGAACTTAATATGTTCTAATAGATAAGTTCAGAAATTCAATGTGTAGTATAATGACTCAATATGTTCCATGCAAAAAGTTGGAGGATCCAATATGTAATTTTTAAAGTTCATGAATTCAATGAAAAAAAGTGTTAAAGTTCAGGGACGAAATGATATTTTTTTCTTCTTTGCTCCGTACAAGTTAAAATACTCTATTCACCCTACCTTTAGAGTATATTTGGGACTTATATCCAACAGTTTATATGAGGCGTTGAAATTGATTGAAAGAAAACATGAATCTCTTTTCTAATTATTACATGATATTTTGTTATTAATTTTTTGTTTTGATGACTGTCTTTTCTACTTGGTTTTCCATAGAGAAAGCATTACTGAGGCACTCATTTAGGAGTTTCCAAACTTTTTGGCTCTTGTGTTGTGTAGCGTTGAACATGAACTAATTAATCAATCCATAACCTATTTTTAAGTGCAGTCCATTAGTATTATTTTTTCAAAATTAAAGTCATCCATTAACAACCAATTAACCGCTAAATACAATCGGTTAACCATTAACAATTGATTTAACGTTAAAAAAATTAAACATATATAATTCTGATTATTCTAAACTTTATTAAAAAAAAACTTTCATCCATTCATCAAATTGAAATATAAATTTTTAAAATTTTAAACATAAATCACAATCATTTAAGTTTACTATCAATATGCTAAAATAAAATTACTTAAATATTAATTTATCTGTCATCTACTTTCTAAAATTAGGGTAGACTATGGATATATATAATAATTACCCTTATTTCCATATATATGTGTGTGTAAAATTACTTATAACCTGCTTAACCATTAACTAACCGTTTAAATAGACACGTTAAGTTTAAGTCTAAGTCCATTAAATATAATTGTAAAAATTAAAGTCCATATTTATTTTCAATTAGATTAGTGTACTGTTAAAATTGATTTGGGCTCCATTTTGCAAACAAGTTTAACGATTTTTCAACTGGTTGCAATATCAATTAGTTCATAATTGTAACTGTTTGTTACCTTATTTTATCTTCGCTGCTTATATATTAAAGATCAATAAAACACATCCATTTCTATATATTAACATTTACAATATCAGTTACCAATATTTACTATTAATTATCAATTTAAAAATCACCGAAATATATATGTTATCAAAATAGGATGCACGCAAGAAGTTTTTATTATTCAAAAAAGGATACATTATTTATTTATTTGGAAGTGAAATGGGATTTAACTAAAGTAGGGTATATAAAGATGGATAACTAGCAGGATTGCATAAATATATTTATTTGTAAGATTCCATGACACCCCAAATGCCACGAGCAACACAGGAAACATGAAAGTTGGAGAAACCAGCGGCCATAACCAAGCTTTGAAATTGGTTAGCAGTTCTTTCTTTACCAGAAAGATATATCAACATTGTGTTGTCAAGTCTCGTTACATACTTTGTGGCCTTTGTTGTGTCTGGTAATTCTGGCAATATTGCATTCATTATTATTAATTTCCCATTCTTTGGTAGTGCTTCGTATATATTCTTCAACACTTTTATCGCATTTTCATCACTCCAATTGTGACATATATCCTGCAAAAAATATTTCTTTCTATTTCATCATTTCCTATTATTGTTATATTTTGAATTAAAATATTTGGTACATATAAAATAAAGGCAAACTCCTTTTTAGATTTCTAAATTTTTAAAAAAATTTTTTATACTGGATTATTTTGCAAAATAAATTCTTAATTACATATCTATATTTTAGAACGAAGTAATACGCAACCTCTCATTTATAGGGCTAACGTGCATATATTCGAATTGCCGTGATCCGAAAAATATAGATATCCAATGTCAACTTTTGAAGATACTGTGCAAGAATTAAATGTAGAAAAATATTAAATTTTAGATAGAATTTAGATGTATTTTTCCTAAACAACTGTGTATATATAGAATATATACCCATATATATATAAAATTACCTTTATCATAATTGCGTCTCCACTTTGAACGCTTGTAAACATATTTCCACCAACATGCTCAACACCTATAATACATACAAAATTAAATTTAAATAAGAGATTATGTTGATTAGGCAACCTAACAAAAGCAACATAATAATTTGAAAGCAACAAAAAGACGTTCCATTTGACTTCATGAATCAAATTGTGGCTAATTAATACGAAATAATTTGGTAAACGTAAATTTATAATTCACTGTGTAAAATTAGAATATGACTTTTTTATCTTTTTTTTTTTTTTTGCATTTGTATCGATTATAAATTTAAGGCTTAGTTAATTGTAAAATTTCAATGAAAATTCATGTGTTTTTTGTTTAGTAGATAGAAAAATATATTAAAAAATATAATAAAAAAGAAATAAATTACCAAAACAAGATGGTGCAGTTTGAATAACATGAGGAAGATCGTAGTTGATCCCTTTGATAAAAGGATATTTAGAGATGATCATATTAAGGACAGTGCCATTACCACCACCAACATCAACCAACAATTTAATTCTATCAAATCCTTTATATGTTGCTAAAATTGCTGTCATCTGAACAGTTGACAAACCACCCATTGCCTTATTGAATAATTTGTTGAATTCTTGATCTTTGTTCATGTACTCAAATACTGTCATCCCATGTGCTTTCTTGAACATATTCCCTCCTTCAAGAATTGCATCCTTCACATGTAACCTATATACCACATTAACCATACATCTACTCTTAATAATATCAATAATATATGTTGGATTAATTAAGAAATAAAAAATAAAATAAAAATTGAATTTGAAATCACAAAAGAAAAAGAGTTAAATTTCTTCTGATAACCGAACTATCGAGTTACCACTCCCTAAACTCGAACAATCGAGCTGTAAAACCATTTCATTTACATTCATGAGACTTCAAGACTAGCCTTTACAGGCATTACACGAAATTACGGCCTGAAAACTCTCCAAATAAACTCTATAAGCCCTCGCGTATCTCTAAAAATACTCTTTCTATCTCACTTGACTGAGTTCTATTTTTTCAAATGACTGAGAAGTTCAAAAAACTCAGACTGTTATCATCTTCTAATGATATTTATAGTTGTAATTAAATATTTATATGTTTTCTAATAAAAATGAATGCGACATACCAAACTTCCATAGAGGATCGGTGGAAAGGGAGGGCAGATAAGGGGGCAAGAGTGGCATTGTCAGGGAGCAAATAGTTGGAGGTAGGAGTTAGGGCATAAAGAGACTGAAGAGAGCCATCAGGGAGAGTGTTTGTAGAGAAAGAAAGAAGAGAATGAGAAACAAAGAGACGAAGAATTCGATCAAGCGTAGAAACTGCATCTTGGTTCTCAGTAGGGAGTTGAGATGCAATTTCAGAGGCTGAAACATAACCATTTGATGATTTTTGGGATAATTTTGAAATTATGCCAAAAATATCAAGCTCCATTGCTGCTCTAAACACCATTGGGAATGTATATGATAATGATATTAGAATTGCATTTAGGCATGCTTCTTCGTCTTCTTCATTGTTCTTCTTGAAATCCATTGTTTTTTTCCTTGTCAAAGTTTTTGTTTTAGGAGTATTATATATAGACTGCCGGAGGAATCCCCGAATGTCCAGTGAACTTTTAGCGACAGCCCTCTTGACTTTTCACGGAAGGTATCTATTACACTGTCATTATTATTATTAGGTACTCTGCCTTTGTCAATTAAAGCTTTGACCAGCCGGCGCACAAGACAAGTGATTTCACCCATGAGATTTTCAGTTAGAGAAATTTGAATGAACATCCAACAAAAATTAAGGATGGGAGTTAAATTAAATATAATAAAAAGGTTTTATGAAAAAAAAATATACAATAAAAGGTAAAAACAAACGGAATATTAGCATACTTGTATTTGTTGCCATATGATGAGCTACTTCCTCCGTTTTTTATATCAGTCACTTTTGTTATTTTCGCTAGAATTAAGAAACAATAAATAGACTTAAATTTAGTATTAAATTTGCGTGATTAAGACTAAATTATTAAATCTGATTGGTTCTGACCTTATTGAAAAAGAAAAATAAATCGAAAAAGCAAATTAAATTACATTGAAAGTCTAAAAGTGACAGATAAATAGAATTTAGATTTTACTTAAAAATAACTGATAAAAAAGAACGAAAAAAGTATTTTATTAGTCAATTAAAAACTTCATTTCGTCAAAATATTGATATCAATAATCTAACACTTAATTATAATAATTCATTTTGAGTTTTAGTGCATAATGAAAATGGACAAGCATATAAATTTTAGTGCCATTTTTTGGACTTTTTTTTTTTAATGTGGGGAAACCAAATTTTAATTTCTCATTTATTTTTGGAAAAAATTATAATTTAATTCCTAAATTTTAACGTTTTGATACATTCGATCCCTATACTTTCAAAATTACACATTAGATTCCTAAACTGTTACGTATTTACATATTGGATCTCTATTTTTCAAAACTATATATTCAGTTCCTGAACTTATCTATTAGAACATCTTAAATCCAAACGAACGTTAAAAATAATAGTGTTCCGTTAAAATATACGTGACTATAATAGAGCGTGTGTTACACTGTCATTTTTGCCGTCCATTTTGAACTTAATATGTTCTTTACGAAAAGTTTAGGAACTCAATGTGTAGTTTTGAAAGCATAGAGATTTGATGTGAAAAATTTTAGTTCAGGGATTAAATTATGAATTTTACCATTATTTTTTTATATTACAAAAGTGAAAGGAAAAACCCACAATTTAGTCCCTCAACTTTAATATTTTTTCATTGAGTCCCTATACTTTTAAAACTACACATTGAATTTTTGAACTTTTCGAAAAATACACATTAAATCCAAAATGAAAGGCACAAAAGATAGCCTAACACATATTCCATTAAAATCGCGTGTATTTAATAAAACTATATTATTTTTAACGTCCGTTTACATTTAATGTGTTATAATAGATAAGTTTAGAGATTTAATGTGTAGTATAGGAATTCAATGTATAAACACATAAAAATTTAGGAATTCAATGTGTATTTTTTGAAGTTCAGGACCCAACGAAAAAAATTGTTAAAGTTCAAGGATGAATTGATGTTTTTCTCCAAAGTGAAAGCATCAAATTTGAGCTTCCTTATCAAATTAAACATCATCAAATATAGCATAATGGTTTTTTATTAATTATTTGCTTTGTTTATTGAAAATATTGGCAGCTTTAAATGAATTTTAGGCGAACTTGAATATTAAAAAATAATTATGGTGAATTTGAGACGAGCCTAAGTTTAGTGTCCCTGATGCCTACTAATTCAAACTCATTTATATTAAGCATATTATAAGATCATTTATTCGAAAGTTTTGATGAGTTTTTTTACCTAAAAAATCAATTAAATTGGGTTAATTAATGTAATATTTTGAAATTATACCGGTAATATTGTTAATGAACATGATTTTGACTTTTGAAAACTAAAAGTCCAATGGAACAATTTTTTTTTTGAAAATTGATAATTAAGGTGCGAATTAGGTACTATTTAATAAGTTGGTACAATACTTGCTGGTATTAATAAATAGATTTAAGACAGATAGAAATTATAAAATAAAATGAATTTGGGATTGATACGGGTACTTTAAAATTACACTAGTTTGAGAATAGGTATAGTAAATTTTGAGGTTACCTCCACATTGCCATCCTCAATGTCAACCAATCTTCCAAAAATTATTCTCATGAACTAAAATTTAAAAATTCTTCTATGTTCATACAATAAACTAAGAATTTTGTTTTTATACTTTTATCGAATGAACAAAATTAGCAATTAGTCAGTTAAATGTTACCTTATTCAAAATCAGTTCAATTTATTGAATTATTATGAATAATAAATAAAAACGAAGCCCCTGGAGTGTGAAATTAAATTAGGCACCATCAATTAATATTCCAGCCAAACAAGTAATGAATGAAATCTTTAATTTCTATTTTTTTTTTCAAAGCTCAATAATTTTTGACGGTCAAATACCGCCCAAACTGTTCGCTGCTCCCTTCCGTCCCTGTAAATGGTTCATGTTCACAAGCAAATACATGTAATTCAGCCTTTTTTAAAAAAATAAATTTATCTAAAAAAATTCCAGAAGACGGCACTATTTGTGCCGTTTTCTGTCAAATTTCAGATCCCATATTTCAATTATAAACAATGAAAAAGGGAAAAATGTGTGCCTTTTCTGATAAAAAGTTATATTATATCCGCTCTTATATGAAACGGTAACAACTTTAATTTTTTTTAACACATCAAAATTCTAAAATCTTTTACCGCAGCACAATATTCCTAATTACTTATAAAAATTATCTCAATTCTAAAAAAAACCCTTTTTCTTAATTATATGTGTGTGTGAGACATAAAATTATGAAATTTCAAAATACACAAAATTTAAATTCAGTCAGTCTATTGGCCGTAATAAAATTTTCCATTCGAAAAAGATAATAACTTTTACAGATAAAGACAAATAAATTCCACTTGCGAATACAACAACCTCCAAGTCAAGGAAGATAAATTTAAATAATAAAAATCTAAATTACATTCAAAAAATTAATTAATAAAAATTAATTAGATTTACAACAATACAAATAAGATTTAGACAAACAATGTTCATCTGAACTAACTATTAACTCCAAAGCATAGATACTAACCTCCAAATTAGTTGACTAAACTACCTACAAGGGTAGGACGGAATTAAATTATTCTCAATTTATTTATTGATACACTATACATTAATTTAATTTTGAAGCATTTGATGTGTAAATTTACTTATAAATCTTATTAGCAATTAATTAACTAGTTAACTAGATATTTAAGTCCAAATTCAAGTCTATTAACCATAATTTTAAAAATTAAAATTCACATTCACCTTCAATTAGATAGATTAGCCGTTAAAGTCAGTTTGGACTCGTTTTTTTTTTAATTTTTTGTAAATATTTATTTGCTGTTGTGTGATTTGATGATTGTATTCCACATTATTATATATTTGTTTTTATTCAATACTCTTAAATTTATGCGCATGTATTAAATTATATTCTGAAAAAGCTAATAGTTTAAAACTTATGTCTTATAGACATTAAGAGATATTTGAACTTACTGATAATATTCATTTTCACAGCTTAATTTGAAAAATGACGTATTAAACATCTAGTATAGTAACATTTGTTTGGTGGGAATAAATTCAAAGTAATTGAGGGTAGAGTAATTTTAGTTAATTTGATTTTTCTTGTTTAAACAGTAAATGAAATAGATGAATTAAAGTGAAATAAGGTAAATAAAATCAGTAGATTCAACAATATTAATCTAAATCATGTGCACCAAGAAGTTAATTGTGCAAAGTTTTTTTTTTTTTTTAACTCTATACTGTTAATTTTCCTTTGGAGCTGTCATTTTCTCTCAAATTCTTCTAAGACATTCTATCTCGGCTTCAGCATGGTGTTTTTTTTTTTTTTAAGTTGTGGGAGCTATTAATTTCACTCGTTGTCAAAATAGATCCCAATTCTCCCCTTAAGCAAATGAGCCTGTTAAGATGTGGTGCAACTAATTTTAAAAGGTGTTGATGCTCTTAAATCATGACTTCCTCTCCACCCTCCTACCCCGTGACTTTCCACCGCTTTCGGTGAACAAACATTGCCAACCTCCATTGCGGGACTCCTCCGTGAGCCCCAAAAGGTGGTTAGGTGGTGAATTCATAGCTGCTCCCTTTGTTGGGGTTGAGGGCTCAAAAAATAAATCCAGTTCTTACAGGTTATTTATGGATAACTTGCCCTTAGGATGGGCGGGGTTAGGATTAAGAATAAAATTATCCTGGTTTAGGGTAATTTAGTATGTCTTTAACCCTAAAAAGCTAAGTTCAAAAGGAACTAAGTTTGGCTTCATTAGCTTAAGTACTTTAAAGAACATCGAATTGGTTATAAAAAACTGAATGGTGCATGGTTAGAAAACAAATAAATCCTCGTTAAGATTGCTAAATACAGTGTTAACACTGAAGTTGGGAAAAAAGTGCAGAAAGTGAAGCCTAGGGCGGTGCACTTGAATAGATTCAGAGACTTAAGATCATTTGTCAAGGTTGTAAAAGAGGGACTGTGTAGTAATGACGGTATAAGAAAAGATACATTTTTGAACCTCAGAGCTGGTTCAACAAACTTCTAATATGAAGTTGCTAAAAAAGATAGATAATGGTTGAATGGTTGCATGAAGCCCGTAATGTCGTCAGTATACATAACACTATGAATGAGCAAGGTTATTTTTCCTACAAATGCAGACCAATGGGTGGGAATCTCATTTTTCTTACTTTCCCTTCCTGCTTAAAGAAGGAGCAAATACTAGAATCTGGTACTAGTTGGTTATCAAAATGGTTTGAAATGGTTCAAAACTGGGAGCCAATGGATATTTGCAAAAAATTCTATACATGGATTAGATACGAGGGTTTTCCCTTAAGTGCTTGGAATCCCAACTTCTTCTCCATTATAGCCTCCGTTTATGGCAATTTCATTACTCTAGATGAAAATTTCATTAAAAAATGTTGCTTGGGTGTGGCTAGATTTCTAATTGCAATGTCTACACCTGTCGTTATTAACAACACTCTCACAACCAGGATAGATGGAGTAACATATGCATTTAGAGTTATAGAGGAGCCTTCAAGTTTCTATCCAAATTTGTTCAAAAGAAAACCAACCAAGTGTTTAATGATGAATATTAGTGAATTAGAGCTTCAGATGCAGTCCCCTAGGGTGGCAAAAGGGACTCATTCTTCATTCAATTCGCCGTCCAATTGGGTGAGCCCCTCAGATGCGATGCCCTCTTCCTTAAATAGATCTGCATGCTCAATTAGTTAACAAAGAATCATGATTGATTATAAACAGCTGGAACATAGCAGAAGTTCCTCTTTTGTTGAACATTCTCCATTCTCAAAAGTGATTAAAAGGCCCAACCCTTCTTCCCCTACAAACATGCTAGACTTTGATAGCTATAATATTAATGGGCTTAATCTAGTTCTATTTTTTTGATGGCCCATTGGTTTTCCTAAATCTTGGAGTATGGATCTCTGTAATGCAAAAACTCAGAACATCCATAATGGGGTTTTTTCCTCACAATTGCAAAAGAGAAAAAATAAAGTAAAAAAGTTTGCTCCTTTTATCCTGTAGAAATAATTAGGTTGAAAAAGGGGAAAAAGTTAGGAGAACCAGGAAGAACGCGAAGGGAGTAATGGCTAAAGCGAGGTTGAACTTGAGTACCAATGGGTCGGTATAACTATTGTAGGGGAGTCTCTCTTAGATGGCTATTTGTTGAACGTCAACAGCAGAATTAACAGATAGGGATTTGGCAAGATATTCTCTCCATGTAAGGTGGTGAAAAAATTTTGGAGGTTGCAGATATGCTTGGCATGGTTCTTCCAGAAAATAGAGAACAGCTGATGGATGTCCTCATCATAGATGAGGTTTGGGAAAGGAAACTTTGGGAGAAAAATAAGAAATGGCAGTAACTATCTCTATCACTTGAGATGTGGCTTTAGGTATTTTGTTATCTAAATTTATGATTTTTTTTTATCTTGCAACATTAGAGGGTTAAATTCGGAGGTGAAGAAGAAATTGGTGGCTTCTTATGTTAAAAAATAAAACATAGACATGGTTAGTTTGCAAGAAACTAAAATGCAGGGGATTATATGTAAACAAATTAGGAGATTATGGGGGAATTAAAACTTTGGTCGGGTGTCTAATGATGCTATAGGAAATAGCGGTGGGATTCTTATTTCCTGGTGTACTAGTTTTTTCAAGAATTTTTGTGTGACCTCTGGGCAGGGATGGGTAGCAATAAAAGGGAATTTAATGGCTTATAATCTACAATGTTTGATAATTACAGTCTATGCTTCATCTAGTAAGTCAAATCAGGAAGAGCTTTGAAGTATCCTATTCTTCTATGTGGGGACTTCAATGCTGCTTTATATATTAGTGATTGTTGGAAGAGGAATCTGGGTACCAAAGATTAGAAATTCCAAAAATTTGTGCTAAAAATAGGCTTGATTGATTTGTCTTTCTTCGAAAAAATTTCACATAAGGAAATGTTGTTAGTAGAAGTAGAATAGATCGTTTTCTTGTCAATAAAGACTGGCAATTGAAATTCTATAATTTATCTTAATTTGCCCTTCCTAGAAATGTCTCTGATCACAGCCCATTAGTTTTGGATTACTCTAACATCAACTGGGAACCAAAACCATTCAGATTTCTTGATGCATGGCCATTAGACGCTGATTTCTTAAAGAATGTTCGGTAGCGGTGGAATAAGTTGAGTACTACTCCGGTTAAAAATGTATATTGAAAGTTGAAATTGTTAAAGAATTTTATTACAGACTGGAATTCATAGAGTTTTGGTAATGTGGACAAGATCATTGACAGTATTAAGAAGGAAATTGACAATGTTGATAATGATTTGGAGAATGAAGAGATGCATGATGTTATCAGAAATTTGATGTTGCTCATAAGGAATTCCTTAGTTCAGAATTTATGGGGGAAATTGAAGGCAATAGAGTCGATTTGGAGGTAAAAATTGAGAATTCAATGGCTAAAAGAGAGGGATTTATACACGAGATTCTTTCATTTGTCAACATCTATAAAGGGTAATAAAAATTGCATCAATAAATTGGATACCTCGGAGGGTGTGATCACTAATTCTAATCAAATTAAGAAAGCGATTGTTGATTTTTACAGATCTCTTTTTATTGAGAGAAGATATAGCAGACCCTCCTTTTTGGCCAACACTTTAAGAAACTTGCTATCTCCTTAGCTCTTTTGTTAGAAGATCATGTTACCATAGAGGAGATTAAAGTTACAGTTTGGAGTTGTGATGGCAATAAGGCACTAGAGCCTAATGGTTTTAACTTTGCTTTCATAAAAAGGGCCTGGAACATTATTGGTGATGAGATTGTTTGCTTGGTGAAAAAATTCTTTATTGATGGGCAGCTTCCGAGAGGGGCTTCCCCTCATTCGTTGCACTCATCCCCAAAATTGATGGTGCTTCCCACCTCAAGGATTTTCACCCTATTAGTTTCATTGGTTACTTGTACAAAATATTTGCAAAGCTGTTAGCAAACAGATTAAAAAAAAGTGTTGCGGAAAGTTATTTCTGAAGAACAATATACTTTTATCAAACGGAGGCAAATCCTTGATGGAATCCTAGTAGTAAATGAAATATTCACTCCTTAAAGGCCCATAATCAAAGAGGTATTTTGTTCAAAGCTCACTTTCACAAAGCTTTTAATTCTGTTAACTAGAGTTATTTAGATAAAGTGATGGAACTAATGCATGTTGGTGAGAAGTGGAGGTTTTGGATTCAAAATTGTGTCACTTCGGCTTTTGTTTATATCCTGATTAATGGTTCCTCGACATCTGAATTTTACCTCTCTAGGGAGCTGAGGCAAGGTGATCCGCTCTTACCGTTTCTTTTCTTATAATAGTGTAAGGTTTATCAGTTATGATTAAAAGAGCAGTCAATTTACAGTTATTTCAAGGTATCAACCCACTTTTGGATCCGTGGGTGATGCCACTGACCCATATACATATGTGAATGACATTATAATCTTCTTTGATCAAGGTTCTCTCAGTATTCTGCACTTGAAAATGATGTTTAAAAGTTTTTAATGTCATCTTTGGGATGGAGGTAAATTTTCACAAGAGTTATATGGTTGGTGTCAATGTAGACCCAAACTGGCTTTAGGAATATGCAGATGTAGTGAAGTGTAGGGTGTAACAGCTCCTTTGCTCCCATCTAGGACTCCCCTAGGAGCTAATCCGAGAATATTAGACATTTAAAACCCAAACATTCACAAATTCCAGCATAAGCTGGTAGGTTAGAAGGGAAAATTTTTGTTAGTGGTAGGAAGACTTACTTTAATAAAGGCTACAATTATGAGTTTGCCAATTTATTATATGTCCATTTTTAAAATGCCAACCGGTGCGATTAATTCTCTTTGTTCAATTATGAGAAACTTCTTTTAGAGTGAGGCTGATGACAAAAAGGCTATTTGTAGAGTTAAATGGAGTCTTTTGGAGCGAGCAAATAAGCTTGATGGACCTGAAATAGTATTTATTTCTCACAGAAATCAAAGTTTATTGTTCAAGTGGTATTGGAAACTAGAACCGACAAGTAAATCTTTGTGGCAAGAGTCCATTTTTATGAAATACAAGATTAATAGTTGCTTAAACCCATAAATCATTTCAGGCCAGAACTTATAAGTTATTTGGAAAGATATTGACATAGAAAGATCATCTTCATTACTGGTAGGAAGCCTCGCAGTGGACGTGGGGGATGGTAGATCTTATCTCCTCTGGCATGATTGTTGGCTTTTGGATGAGCCATTAAAAGTTAGATTCTTCTTTTTAGTATCTCTCAATTGCAAAATCATGCTATTGCTACTTGCGATAAGTGGACTCATAGGCAATAGTTTTGGGATTTAAAATGGAGAAGGGCTCTTATGTAGTGGGAATTAGATTTGCTCAAAGAGATTTATATGGCTATCAACTCCTTCTCTCTCTCTCCTTAAGTCGTGTGGATAAGAAAGTTTGGATCTATGACCTGAAAGGTAACTTCTCTGTGAAGTCAGCTTGTAATCTCTTGGGGTGTTCTCCAGTGGTATTGGATAGTTTATCGGAGTTCGCTTGCATCTTGTGGTAAAAACTCACTCCGCCTAAACTGAAATTATTCATCTAACTATGCCTTCTCAACAGGGTCAGTACTAGATCCTTTTTAGTTCACAAGGGTATAATCCCCTCAAGATGATATTTGCCTGCTATATAGGAAGCATTCAAAGAGCATTGACCACCTTTTGGTTACGTGTAGCTTCTCTTTTTCTTTATGGTATAAAGTAATTGATTGGTGGGGTTTTGATTTTTGCCTTCTTGTTAACTTCAAAGGCTTTGTGAGACAATGACAATTTTTTGGAGGCTGAACTATAGGTAAAAAGGTATGGTTTATTATTTTACAAGCTTGTGTTTGGTATGTTTGGTTGGAGAGAAATGCAATTTTACTTTTTAGGTCCAAGAGGATTGATGTTGCCTTCTTATTTCACCTCTACTTGACCCGATCATCTTTCTGGATCAAGGCTCACAGAGATTTTTCCTACTGCAAGGGCAAGACCTATTCATAACTGTGGATGCTAGCAAGTTTTAGATAGAGGCTAAAATTGGTTTGGGATCCTCCAGCTCAAAGGACTCTAAAGTGGAACATAGACAGATCTAGCTTTGGGAATCCTGGACCTGCAGGAATTGGTGGAGTTTACGAGAGTCTTTAGGAATTATTTTATATCTTTTCTCCTGTAATATTGGAGTAACATCTCATATGTGGCAGAGCTATTGGCTATGTATAAGGCATTGCAGATTTCTATTGATTTTCTTATTGCATAAAACAAGATGGTTTGCTTCGAGTTGGACTCTTTGTTGGCATTTTCCTGTTTGAACAATTTTGATCTAGATGGACCATGGAAGCTTGCGAGTGTCTTTAATGACATTAAAAACTTTATCGACAGATTCAATAAGGTTTGCTTTATGCATAAACACAAAGAAAGCAACTTCTTTGCTGATAATTTAGCAAAACAAGGTATTTACTGTAATGAAGATTTTGTTGCCTGGTTGTAGCTGACAATTGTTTGCTCTTACAGATGGTTGGCTTTTTCTTTTTAGCCTCTACTTGTTTCTATTTGCCAATCTCTAGGATCTTTAGCCCGGCTAGTTTTCAAATGTGGCCTTAGAAAATGCATTGACCTCTTATCTATTTCTCAGGCTGGTGGTAGTATCAGTTTTGGCTTTAGATTTATTTAGCATTTTGTTTTATTTTTTTTCTTCGGGTTGCTATTATCTGGGGGTTCATTGCCAATTAAGGGCTGACACCACTTTTTGAAAGGTTCCTTTGTTAGCTGTACCTGTTAGAGTTTCCTTTTTGTGGCTGGGGATCATAGTTGTTTCATCGGGATCTGCCACTTTCAGTGCATCTCCCCTGTTTCTCTTTTTTGTTGGAGCTGTGTTTGGGTTCTAGGCTATTGGCACTTTCAATTTCGATCTTCTCTTGGGAATTTTGTTGGGAGCGTGGAAATGCTCTTGGTCTGGATGGTTGAGATGCATTCCATTAGTTTTTAGCTGCTACTTTTGAGGCTCATCGACTGGTGGATATTGTTGCCTGGCTAAGTGATTTTGGCTAGAAGCTCTTTGTTTTTGGTGCTACTTGCTTTTTCTGTATTGCAGGCCTTGCTGCTGCATTTTGTTCTTTTCAAGGATGATTTGCTTTTGCTCTCTTATTGCTGCTCTTCTCAATATCTCGATGGGTTTTAGTGACTCTTCTTTCATGGTTCTTTCTTGCATGCTTTCAGATTGATAGACTTAACTGAGCTGAGCTCTCAGCTTATTTATTTTTTATCTGGCTCTGCTTTTCTCTAAGAGTGTTGTTTTGTTTCAAAAAAAAAGTTGCGGTGTAACTATAGGTACAAACTAATGATATATTAGCTAAACTAAGCAATTAACATTTGTTTGACTAATAATAATAATAATAATAATAATAATAATAATAATAATAATAATAATAATAATAATAATAATAATAATAATGCAAATTGAGTGTTAATATATTCCTGGAAGTTGAAAACATCAGCTAACATAAGTTGTATTTTAAAGACTTCTCAAGTCTTCCATGCCCCATAGACAGGGGTACAAGATGTGAATCTTTTATTTTTCTTTTCATGTTTCTCTCTCTCTCTCTCTCTCTCTCAATATAGTTGTTTCAGTGGAAAAATTATATGAATAAAGCTATATCTGCCTGTATGTAGCATTTTCACTTAGTAGCGATCGCACATCGCGCGGTGTTCCTGTGGACACTGGTTCTTTGATATCTGAAAGAATGAGGTAGGCTTTTGCTTTAATTTTATTTAGATTTGCAAATTACTTGATTGATATAATATTTGCCCTTATAATATGGGAAATCAAAATTATAAAATTTCCTTTTTACTTATTTGCTCATATAATATTTAATTTATTTTTCTATAGATTTATATTTTTATTTGAAAAAATTATATATTCCTGGAAATCGAAAACATCAGCTAACATAAGTTGTATTCCAAAGACTAAGGAAATTTGAGTAAGGCAGAATATTTCAGCAGATCTATTTTATGCGTGAGTTGCCCTAGCTGACAGCCATACTCCAACCGATTTTTGGAAATAATTAGATTATAATTTAGGAGATAAATGCAGCGGATTTAGGAAATTTAGAATACATTAGATATTTTTATTTTAATTTCCAAGTTTGCATATGGATGAACTTCTTTCTTAAATTTGAAGAATTTTATTAGAAAGAGAAGATTGATTTTGAATCTCTCCTTTTTCCTCTACATTTTTTCTCTTTAGTTATGCAATAGGGATATTCTTTTAGTTTTCAATTTCATCTTAAGATTTCTCCATGGCCATGCTTGGCCAAATAATTTATTTCGGTTAAAGGTTAATTCAAAGCAAGAATTCTTTAATATTGTGAGATTGTTTTACTCTATCGTTTATTTTAATTTTTTTTTTGCAATAATCTTATTATTTACTGTGATTTAGAGAAACTATATCTCATTTGTTAATTATTTGTTATATGTGCAATAAGATATCATTGCGCATTTTATTAAACACTATATAACTAATTGAAATTATCAATTTCGTAATTGTTTGGTAAAATCAATAATAAGTGACAATTAGTATAACAATACTGGGAAGGGTTGCTATATTAAGTAAATGCATAATTTGCTCTAAATCAGTCTCGCTTGTAGGTTAGTTAATTTAGGTAAGATCTTTTTAAATCGTAAAGCTATCAATAAATTAAATTCTTTCGTTTGTTAGAGTTGTTTATTGGTTAGAAATTAATTATAGTATTACTTGGTTAGCCTATCAATACGGAAAGATTGGTTGGGAGTGTAAAGTTAACGACTATAACCAGTCCATTGCGTGATTTTATAATTATCCTTTCATCTATGATCAATAATTCGAATTTTATGCTGCGAAGACCTTTAACATGAATTTTCCATCCACTGATTTTTAGTTTAATTAATTTTATGCAATTTTATTTTGTTGTTTAATTCAGTAATTTTAATTTTTAATCTTTAAAACCACCCTCTTTATTTTTATTTATTAAAAAATTCTGGTTGTTTAGATTTAAATTAGTACTAATATTTATGGATTCGACCATTTTCTTATCTTATCTACAATTTATTTGGTTAGGAATAGTTAGAGTTTATTTTTGATGGAATTGATGCCCATAAAATTTTGGCACTATTGCGGGAGACTCGTTTAACTTAATTTAATTTTTGGTGACCAGGTCTGAATTTTCAGGAGAAATCTTATTTGATGCCAAAATTGAGAAAATAGCCTAGAAATTAAGAAAAGAAATAAGATTACAAAAAGAGCATGCTGAAAATTCTTCTAAACAGCTAAAGTACAAAGTTGTGACTGATTTTACCGAGCTTTCAGATGAAATAAAAGAAAAGAAAATAGTGAAAAGGACTTTGTGAGAGATATACACACCCTTGTTGTTCCAGCATCACTTATGCATCACTTATTCAACCTTGGACATTGCTTTTAAGATAAAGTTGTAGCTGATTCACTTACTGCTCACTTTTTATAGCTTGAAAAATGAAGATCCTCACAAATATTTAAAAGAATTCCATGTAATTTGTTCCAGAATGAAGCCGTATGGATCATAGAGGAGCAAGTGAAGTTGAGGGCCTTTCCATTTCCATTGGTTGATTCGGTAAAATATTGGTTGTTGAATTTACCATCCAAAATAATCACCACATTGATTGATATGTTAAGAATTTTTTTGGATAATTTTTTTTTGGCTTCCTCAGCTGCTGAAATTCGAAGGAAAATAAGTAAAATTAGACAAAAAGATGTGAAATCACTTTATGATTATTGGAAGGGATTTAAAAAGTTATGTGCTATCTATACCCAATATGAAATTACAGATCAGTCCTTTGTTCAATTTTTTATGAGGTAATATTGAGCATGGAAAAGAAGATGATAGATGCAGCAAGTAGAGAAAGCTTTAATAATACAACCCCAACATAAGCCCAGGAATTAATCCAAAATATTTATCTTGATTATTTAATTATTTTGTTATTAGCTTATTTTTTAGCATATTTTCAAAGGGAGTTTTAACTTAGCAAAACTAAGTAGATGAGTGTTTTTTCATCATTAAAAAGAGGAAGAATGTTGGCTTAAAAGGCTACCATAGATATTGGATCCTAAGGAGGCTTTTGTCAAGATTACCTAATGAGAAAAAATGCTCTTTGAAAGATGGTGGATCGAATATTTTAAGGTATTTTCTGTACTGTCAACCCCTTTTGAAAATTTCTAAGTATTTTTATACTTAGTTCGAGCATTCAAGGGAAGCAAATGGTTGAATAATGAGAAATATTCTAGATCAAAGGCTTTAAAGTTATTTTCAATAGCTTTTTAGCCTTGCACACCAATTGTAATCAAGGAAATATTTGCATTGTTTAGCTAATTGCCAACTTGATTACCATTTTTGGATTGCATGCCAATGCAAAGCACTTGCACAGCTATGGATGTCAAAGAATCTTGTTGTTTTAAGTAAGTTGACAGTTGTACTTGATTTACACACCCATGAAAACCACTTGCATAGCCGTGTAAGTGAAAAATAGGTTGGCTTGTTAGAAATAATTTGTCAAGTTTATTGACTTTTTGGGCGTGCACACCCATATAAGAAGTTTATATTGTCGTGCAACCCTTCCTATATAATGTTTTGGCCAAATATTTTCAAGGAGTTGGTTGGTTGGAAACTTAAAATTTGAGAATCTTTTGTGGTAAAGGTTTAAGTAAGGATTTTAGTTGAGAAACAAATAAAAAGCTTTTTAAGCCTAAGAAGTTTTCTATTCAAACTTAGTTCCCTATTTTCAAATTGGTTTTTCGATTGTCTCAATATAGAAAAGATTCAAGAATCTGATATTCGACAGTTTAATCGAGTAAGTACACCGAAGGTAATATAAAAAGTTTCTTCTACCTGATTTAGTCTTTTGACATTATTTATTTATTACATTTTATCACATGCCTGTTTTTTCTTAGATCTTAGTTGTGAGCCCTTTTTAATGGTACTTTTATTGTGTGATAGAAATTATTAGGCTCTTACTTTAAAATTCCCTTTTATCTTTTTTAACCGATTTTATTGGAAAGTTTGGTTTAATGTTTGTTTTTTTTTTATGTTTTGTGATCCTTTTTGGATTTGTTAGTTGACAAGGACTTTATTTCAAAGGGAGAGAAAAAGGCACACCTTTATTGGTAAGTATGGATGTGCATCACATGATGCACACCCATGCATCATTTGACTTACGGTAAAAAAATATATTTCCTTCTCTTTTAAAATAAAAGGGTTGATTGTACATCGCTCGATGCACATCAGCGTATTCCACAACATATGTTCAAAAACTCTTTTTATCCTTTTTTTGGTCTATTTCTTTTTCCTTTTTTAGGTATTTGTTGTTGTTGTTATTATTATTATTGTGGGTCACACTTTGTTATGAGTGCAGTTGAGCAAACGCTACAAGGAAGTTTTCATTTCCTATCTCCTATTACAAAGAGGCCTTTGCTCACTAAGAATGGAAAATGCTATAAAAATATTTGTATTAAAGAATCGAGATCTTTTGCTAATAAATTTAGATCAAAGTCCTATTCTTGCCCAGGAAACTCATATACAAAAATTAATTTTTAAAAATGTAAAAGATTTTATATATAATTAAATAATACGGGACGTTTCTTAATAAAACTTGGACCGATAAGTCCCTATCTTCAACTCTCACAATGAAACACTACTTCACAAACTCACATGTGAGGATCAACATCATCATCAAAAAGCTCACAATGAATTGCTTGACTTATGGGTGCCGATTTTGTCGCTTTAACTTATGCCATGATTTATTGCTTTCCTATATGCTTGGATGCATCTTTAATTTATTTATTTATCCTAATATTGCATGAAAGAAGGGAGATAAATATCATTAATCTGAAATCCATTATGTAACATTTATCAAAGGTAAAAATAAAAGTAAAGTTTCGAACTCTCTTCGGGTTTTGGCCTTACAAGGTTGGAACATCTTTTTCAAATATTTTATTGGATGGTGACTCCTTATATCAACCTTGAAGTGTCTAATAGATGCCTCTCCATGGTCAATCATCAACAATAAGATAGAGACACCTTGAGATGCTATCTTGTACCTTACGAGGCTCGAGACTCGGCAAATCGAGTTGAGTCCCTTAACTATTGCAAAAACGACTGGTTAGCTCGAGTAAGAAAATCTTAACATGTTCGGACAATGAAAGTGGGGCTAGGTTACCATAGGTCAAAGGTTTTCACCATTGAATTCGATAATCCTCTAGTTCCAGGGGTGAATTACATCTAAATGAGCATGCGTCACAACTACAATCTCAGCCTTATGTGGATTTTGATTAATAACAAAATAATTAAATTAACAAAGTTTTGGGCTTTTTAAGTTTATGTGCAGATTCAAAATAATACTGATATCAGGTGTTCTACTCGAAACAAAACAAATTAGACCTGTTCTACTCTCAAATCAGAATCAAACTTGATGTCTTGAATTAATTTTAAAGATTAAGTCACTTTAGAAAAATATTGTAAAATAATCTTTGAGGACACACACACTCACACAAATCATTCATTTCATAAAAATAATTTTTAAATCACATCTTAATATATTTAAATTAAATTTTCAATAATTAAGCATTTCATTTTACATCTTTGAAAATGGAAAGATATTTTCTAGCTGTTGGAATGCATCAAAAGAAATAAAAATCACATTTTGACATATTAAATTTGATTTTTTCCTAAACTTAAATTTTCCATATAAATATATCTTTGAAAAAGGAAAGAAAAGTTTGAATAAATTTCTAGCTATCATGTTTCAATTAAGTGAAGCAAAGTTCAAATCTTTTCAAATTGATAAGGAACGTTTTTTGAAAACAGTTTTCATATTTAACAGCTATTTTTCATTAGCACTATATAAAGGCATTTGTTTAAGTATTGAAATATGTGAATGAAACACTTTTTATTTTGAACTTTATATTGCTGCAAGTTTCATCTCATCATCATGAGCATTCGATCACATATCTTCAAATAATTATAGTTTTTAATTGTAATCATATATAGTAAGGTTTATCAAAACATCACGTGAGATAATGCAAGGTTAAGTTTCTAGAATCTAGAAAAATAAATTAGTAAGTATTTGGATTCTTTTACTTGGAAAAAAGAACTAAATCTTTTGATCATTTTACTTGGCAAAAAGAATTAAGTGTTTTAGAATTTTTTACTTGGGAGAAAAAATTAGGAAATTTTCTTGTAATCAGTTTTTTATTTTTGCTTGATAAATAGAGTCATGTTAGAAGAGGAAAACTCTTAAGACGGGTTATCTTAAAGAGATGATGTAGGCAATGGCTGAACCTCTATAAATCGCAGTATCAAATATTTTCATCTCTTACTCTCTTTTATTTCGTAATCTATCTATATTTATGTTGTGTTGTCTGTCTATTTTATGCTTGTCTCATGTTCTATAGAATAGGTTTAAAAACCAATATGTCTTCTACCATGTGATGAACTTGAATTTTAACATAAATTAATTAAGATTTTATTGGTCAATTACCCAAAAAAGTTTCGTCAATGCATAAATATTTGATGTGAAAAGGTTAAGCAAAAATATATTGGGTAATATTTATGAAATAAATTTATTATGATCTTGTTATATGCATCTGTTGTAACTTTGAGATAATTATTTGTTCTATTTACTCACTACAAGTTGAAATACTCTATTCACCCCCCTATAGAGTATATTTGGGACTCACGTCTTACAGTTTATATGAGGTGTTGAAACTGATTGAAAGAAACCATGAATCTCTTTTCTAATTATTACATGATATTTTGTTATTAGTTTTTAGTTTCGATGATCGTCTTTTCTACTTAGTTTTCTGTTGAGAAAAGCAGTACCGAGGCACTTATTTAGGAATTTCCGAACATTTTGGCCCTAGTGTTGTGTAGGGATGAACATGAACTAATTAATCAATCCATAACTTATTTTTTAAGTGCATTCTATTAATATCAGTTTTTCAAAATTAAAGCCACCCATTAACAACCAAATAACCACTAAATACAAATGGTTAACCATTAGCAATTGGTTGACCATTAAAAAAAAATTAAACATATACAATTCTGATTATTAATTCTAAACTTTATTAAAAGAAATTTCATCCATCCATCAAATTAAAATATAAAATTTCCAAATTTTAAACATAAATCACAATCATTTAAGTTTAATATCAATACACTAAAATAAAATTACTTAAATATTAATTTATCAGTCATCTATTTTCTAAAGTTAGAGCAGAATATGGATATATATAAGAATTATTCTTATGTCCATATATATATATATGCGTGTAAAATTATTTATAACCTGCTTAACCATTAACCATTAACTAACCGATTAAACAGACACGTTAAGTTTAAGTCTAAGTCCATTAAATATAATTGTAAAAATTGAAGTCCATATTTATTTTCAATTAGATTAGTGTATTGTTAAAATCGATTTGGGCTCCATTTTGCAAACAAGTTTAACGATTTTTCAACTGGTTGCAATATCAATTAGTTCATAATTGTAACTGTTTGTTACCTTATTTTATCTTCGCTGCTTATTTATTAAAGATCAATAAAACACATCCATTTCTATATATTAACATTTACAATATCAATTACCAATATTTACTATCAATTATCAATTTAAAAATCACCGAAATATATATGTTATCAAAATAGGATGCACCCAAGAAGATTTTATTATTCAAAATGGATACATTATTTATTTATTTGGAAGTGAAATGGGATTTAACTAAAGTAGGGTATATAAAGATGGATAACTAGCATGATTGCATAAATATATTTATTTGTAAGATTCCATGACACCCCAAATGCCACGAGCAACACAGGAAACATGAAAGTTGGAGAAACCAGCAGCCATAACCAAGCTTTGAAATTGGGTAGCCGTTCTTTCTTTACCAGAAGGCTGCATCAACATTGCGTTGTCAAGTCTTGTTACATACTTTGTGGCCTTTGATGTGTCTGGTAATCCTGGCAATATTGCATTCATTATTATTAATTTCCCATTCTTTGGTAGTGCTTCGTATATATTCTTCAACACTTTTATCACATTTTCATCACTCCAATTGTGACATGTATCCTGCAAAAAAATATTACTTTCGATTTCATCATTTCATATCTTTGTAATATTTTATATCAAATTTTTTTGCTTCATAAATTAAAGGCAAAATATCTTTTTAGATGTCTAAATTTTTAAAATTTCTACATTGTATCCCTTTATAAGAAAATTCTTGATTAAATTCATATACTTTAATGTAAATAACATGCAACTTCTCATTAAGAGAGCTAACATGCATGTATTTTAATTGTCGGTAAAAAAAATTCTCACTTTTTTTTTTTTGTAAAGATATTCAATATTAAAAATTATAAAAGTTTAAGGATCTAACGTAGAAAAGTTTAGAAGTTTAGGGATTCAAACAAAAATGGATTTTGCATGCATGATGCGCCATTAACAATGATTGAAATATATATGCTAATATGTCGTTTATTAAGATTACATGTTATCTCATATTAAAGTATATAAATCTATCAAGAATTTTTTTTTTTTTTTTGTAAAGGAACCCAATATTGAAAATTATAAAAATTCAGGACCTGAGAATGGACTTTACCTAAAATAAATAGAAAAATCATATTCTGGGTTCCTTGAACCTTAATGTTTGTCTATATTAAACCTTTATATTTTCAAAAAAAAAAAGTTGATATTAAATTGCTATACTTTTTAAATCACTCATATTAAGTTCAATCTAGATGGAACTCGCAAAATTTAAATGCACGATATATTAATCTCGAATAGGATCAACATAAAATAACTGTAAAACTTACCAAGTAAAAAATATGAAAGAATATATCATTATTTTAGAGAAAATGCAAAAAAGTGATGAGTTGATTTTTTAAAAAACTTTTTATATTTTGGTGGGTGTTGGACAGTGATTTCAAATTATTTTTATATGAAATTAGTATGTATTTCAATTTAGTTACTTTCATCTAAATTATCTAATATAAGCGATTTCAAAATTATAAGTACCCAATATCAACTTTTGAAAATAAATTACTTGAATTTAATGTAAAAACCCGGAGCATTTACATATATTTTTCTTTATATATATATATATATATATATATATATATATATATATATATATATATATATATATATATATATATATATATATATATATATATATATATATATATATATATATATATATATATAATTACCTTTATCATAATTGCGTCTCCACTTGGAATGCTTGTTAACATATTTCCACCAACATGCTCAACACCTATTATAAATACAAAATTAAATTTAAATAAGAGATTATGTTGGTTAAGCAACCTAACAAAAACAACATTATAATTTGAAAGCAAGAAAAAGACGTTTCATTTGACTTCACGGATCAAATTGTTCAAATATGATGTGTACTTCGCAGCGGCTTTTGAAAGAAAGTTTGTTTGGTCAACATAAATTTATAATTCGTGGTAAAAAAAAATTAGAATATGACTTTTCGTTTCCATTTTTTTATTCCAATATAATGAATCCTATGACTTTTTTTTTTATCTTTCTTTTTTTTTTTTTTACATTTGTATTGATTATAAATTTAAGGCTTGGTCAATTGTAAAATTTCAACAAAAATTCATGCGTTTTTTGTTTAGTAGATAGAAAAATATAATAAAAAATAAATAAATTACCAGGAAAAGATGGTGCAGTTTGAATAACATGAGGAAGATCGTAGTTGACCCCTTTGATAAAAGGATATTTAGAAATGATCATATTAAAGACAGTGCCATTACCACCACCAACGTCAACTAACAACTTAATTCCATCAAATCCTTTATATGTTGCTAAAATTGCTGTCATCACAACAGTTGACAGACCACCCATTGCCTTATTGAATATTTTGTTGAATTCTTGATCTTTGTTCATGTACTCAAATATTGTCATCCCATGTACTTTCTTGAACGCATTCCCTCCTTCAAGAATTGCATCCTTCATATGTAACCTATATACCACATTAACCATACATCTATTCTTTATAATATCAATAATATATGTTGGAGTAGTTAAGAAATGAAAAAATAAAAATTGAATTTGAAATCACAAAAGAAAAATAGCTACATTTTTTCCGATAACCGAAATTCTATAAGCTCTTGCTTCTTTCTAGAACTGAGTTGTATTTTCTTAAGCGATGAAAAAGTTCGGACTATTTTTACCTTTTAATGACATCTATAGCTGTAATTAAATATTTATATATTTTGTAAGAAAAATGAATGCAACATACCAAACTTCCATAGCGGATCGGTGGAGTGAGAGGGCAGATAAGGGGGCAAGAGAGGCATTTTCAGGGAGAAAATAGTTGGAGGTAGGAGTTAGGGCATAAAGAGACTGAAGAGAGCCATCAGGGAGAGTGTTTGTAGATATTTAAAGAAGAGAATGAGAAACAAAGAGACGAAGAATTCGATCAAGCATAGAAGCTGCATCTTGGTTCTTGGTAGGAAGTTGAGATGCAATTTCAGAGGCTGAAACATAACCACTTGATGATTTTTGGAACAATTTTGAAATTATCCCAAAAATATCAAGCTCCATTGCTGCTCTAAACACCATTGGGAATATATGTGAGCTTGAGATTAGCATTGCATTTAGGCATGCTTCTTCTTCTTCTTCAACATTGTCCTTCTTGAAATCCATTTTTTTCTTTTCACTTGTGAAAGTTTTTGTTTTAGGAGTATTATATATATATATATATATATATATATATATATATATATATATATATATATATATCCTTTTTTTTTTGCCTTTTTGAGATATAACTTGCTTACAGGAATATATAAAAGATTTTTTTATGTTTTTCTTTAAAAAAAAAAAGAAAAATTGATAAAATCTTAGAAGAATTGGATTATTCTATTCAGTCCATTGAATTTTTAATTTATTTCAACAATTTTATTAATGATTTAATTTACTTGAAGGACAAGTTAAATGTAGATTGCATGGAGAATGCAGCTGTTTATGAAAAAGTCAACTGTATCTGATATTGCATTTTTACGTTTCCTATCAATTATTTTAGTAAATTATAAATCATTCGTAATTTCATTGGAATATAATATATTGATTCAACTTTGACTTTTCTCTTACATTGACGAAAATTTATTAATTTAGCGGTACGTGCAACGTGTTATGGGAGACCTTAGGCCACTAAAATCGGCCTGAGTAATGAACATCGAGGAGGGACATGGCCTAATACTATACTATAAATCTATAATAAAATAAAATAAAAGCTCGATACTATAGCAAAATTCTCAAATCAAACACTTACATCAAATTAAGGATTGCTCATTCGTTCGCTGGTCAATTTTTGATAGATGAATTTTCCTTGATGTAGCATCTCATATTCATTTTCTTGATGGCAACTTCCCACAGTATTCAATATATAATTATAGTTTTGTTGAAAAAAAAAAGAATATATATAAAATGTCCAAACTACATGCTAACAATAGAAACTAAAACGGGATTTTTTTAACAATATATTTTTTAAAATATATTAGAAAATGAAGGTGTGTTAGATTTTATTTAATGGATTTAGGATTTTTTCTAAAAAATGCAGCGTTTCACTACGTCATAGCATTGGAGTAGCTGAAGGACACGTGGGCCCCACACTACTGAAGACGCAGCCGCGTGTTGCACTATCCAAAGTGGCGTGCTTTTTTTTCTGCCATGTAGCGAGCTCCTAGCGAGGACGTAGCCGTCTGCTTCGAATGCATATACTACAAGTTGAATAACATAAATTTGTTTTAGAATGCAAAAAAAAATCAAGTATAGCGTTTTATATAGGATTCTAATTAACAATCTTCAATGGGCTTATCAAAGAGGGTCAGAAAGTGGGGAATAAAAATTACTGTAGCTCGTAAACCAATCGCTGTAGCGCGTGGAAGACAGTATCCGACTACGCAGTCGGGGGTTACGTCTTCATCCACTACAAGAAAAATGCAATTTAGCAACGGAAAATACCAATTTTCCGTTGCTAAAAACAAATAGCAATGGAAAATTCCGTTGCTAATCCGGTGGTTGCTATTTTTAGTAACGAAAATTAAATTCCGTTGCTAAATTCAACCAACTCATTTTCGGTTAATTGGTAAATTTTAGCAATAGAAATGAAATTCCGTTGCTAAAATTAGCAACGAAATTGCTATTTCCGTTGCTAATTTTAGCAATCAAAATTCATACATAAATTCCCATCGATGATTGTCGTTACTAAATGTAGCCATTGAAATCATCAAAATTTTGGGGATCTGAATAAAATTTTAATTTCAATCTAAATTGATTAGTCATTAACAAAAAATATAATGTAATTAACTTAATTATAACATAGTATAATCCATAGTCTAAATAAAAAATCCATAAAAAATAACATAAACTCAGTATCGATACCTAAATAATATAGTAGAATTTGTAAAAACCAATATATAAAAATACAACTCAAAATTAGTACCAAAACCTAAATATTACAAATATAAACTATGTAGTTAGTGAAGGCGGACGATCTGGCTGTTGAGAGGTATCCTTGTTTTTTAACTCTTTTACCTCGTTCTTCAGTTGGATTACAGTATCGAGCAACATACTGACAGTATTCTCAAGCTGAATGACTCTCTCAGAAGGTTCAGAACGCGTACTACAAGCATCTGTGGTTGATGCAAAGGAATGCGAATGGGATGTATTTGCAATAGATCCTAAGCCAAAAATGCTTTCTCGGATATTCTTACCACCAACTACATCAAGAAATATCCAACTCTCATCCATATTTTCAGAGATTTGTCACTGTTGAGTGAGAGTATCTTGTAATTGCTCCTATAATTACAATAGTTACAATGAATTAACTATATTTCAATAAATAATTAATATACAAATATAAATTTAACGTACATTGAATTGTCTGCAATGGGCATTAACAAATGTCTAATTATCATGCTTTTTTGTATGGGTGTACATAAAAACTTCAGGATATGTTGGCCTCTTACCCAAGGACTTTTCCTGCATAACCAAATAAACTAACATTTATAAAAAAATTCAGTAGAATTTCCCTTAAATTTAAGACATTTACCTCCTGTGAAATGAAAAACTTATCTAAAGAACGCATCATTATCAAATATTATCATTATCCAACAGTTATCAAACATCATTATTATCAAACATCAACATTATCCAACGTTATCATTGTCGAACATTATGAAACATTATTATTGTCCAACATTATCAAACATTATCATTACCTCCTATGACATAGAAATTTACATATATTAAATCATCATTATCCAATAATATCAAACATTATTCTAAATTCATACATTGAAACATTATTTGAAATTTCCTAAAATTCAAATACTTACCAATTTATCTGCATGCTCATGATGGCTCAAACTTCCTCCAGTGTGCACCGCTAAACTCTCTCCATCTGAACATCCTCGTCTATTTGAAGAATTTCTCTCTGAAATGGCAATTGCTTCAGGTGATACCCAGTATTCCTGCCAACGACCTCATATTTCTTCAGAAATAAAAGAAGGCCGTTCACTACTCTTGTGTAATTTAGCAATAAATTCTTTATATCATTGACGAGCACGCTTTTTCCAAACTTGATAAATGACACCATTAAATTTTGCATCCCAAAAAAATTCTTTCTGAAAAAAAACATAATTTAATTAATGTAAAACACAATAGATATGCCATTAATCTATGAAATCAGCTATTTCATCACAAATAATGCAATTTATTTTTTTACCTCAAACTCTTGATAGTAAAAATCTCTTGTCTGTAGAGAGATATCCATAGCAACATATATACTGCTGTTGGGCATATCTAAAAGTTATATTTTTCTGAATTGAATCCACATATTCTCAAAGAAAAAATGAAGGGATAAATTTAATTCAACCGGAACGGGGGAGTAGCAATTTTTTAGATATGAAAAAAGAAAATGAAAATATGAAGTGATTTAGATATGAATGAAACAATTAACTATGGATGTATGGAGGCTAGAGATGTGCTGTGATATACATAGGGAAGAAACTCAAATATTTTTTTCTCAATTGGGATTTTTTCTTTACTGATATTATATTTTTTTTTATAAGCTGCAATTTATTGGATATATTAAGGAACATGAGTACAGTAACCGCTCTAAGAAACAGAGCAGAAAACAGACAAGTCTAGCTACAAAGAAGGAGCAGTACCGAATTACAACAAGACCCTGAAAAATCCAGCAGATTAAAAAGCCAAGCGAAAGTAAGTCTTCCGGCCACCAAAATTAAAATGAGCATCAAAAAATCGTCCTCATATTCCTCATTTCGCAAGCAATATATGAGGAAAAACACCAAAACACTACTCAACAACCATTAAAAGCCAGTCAAAAATTACAACAGATAATCCAAAGACATAACTTTCACCCATCAAACCAATAACCCACCGCCGAAACGTCTTCCACCAGAACACAAGCAGAGTCAAGAATAGATAAGATGAAGAGCCAAGAGTAAAGCTACATAGGCATGCCAACCAAGGTATAATGTTATCTTCTAGACATGGTCAGTAGGGGACACACAGACATCTGCCATCAACCAGACATTTGGCGCGAATTTTTTATTAAAAAATAAATAGATATATGACTAGGGGCATTTAAGTGTGCCACTGGAATTCTTAAACTAAGAGAAAGAACCTAATTAAAAGTCTAGAAATGATCCCTAACACAGACAAGCAAGGGATGTGATTTTGAACCGTGAGAACATTATGCAGAAGAAAAGAGAAAACAAATTCAGTGGATCTAAAATCTCAAGTTTATAAATAAAGGCTTAATTAAGAGAAAAGACCAAATTAATTGATTAACATTACATAACCAAACAACAATTAAAAGAAAAAGATTACTCACAGCAGCTGCAACACAATGAATTTCAAGCAATTCTGTTAAGCAATTCTACCCTGCTCAGGTGGAAAAATAATAAGCAATTGACATGAATTTCAACCAAGCATAACAACAAACACACAATTTGTAAAAATCAACATAGTAATTTACAATCTTTTTCAATCCAAAGCACAGCCATCCACCAAAAAATTTACTTATAAACTAACTAAATTTACTAATTAATACATCAGCATCAAGAGAATTGAAGAAGAGGATTCAAGTGTAAGATAAAAAAAAAACAACAAAAAGATGGGATATTGTGATAAAGACTCACTAACTCTTGCACGCTTCAAATATCGTCTGCCGTGGGATTTATTATTTCTAAGAAGTTGCCGGCAAGGAACGGTAACGATGGCCGGAGATGCCATGCATGTGATGACTCCGTCTATCGGCCAAGGTGGTGCAGCAAGCATAGAAGATGGGATTGTTCTTGCTAGATGCTTAGCCCTAAAATTGAATGAGATTAAGCCATATAATGATACAAAACTAATGGTTAAAAAAGTTGGAGAAGCATTCGATGAGTATTTGAGCCAAAGAAGATTTAGGGTTTTCAAATTATCTCTACAGACTTATCTTAAGGGTTTATTATTAGAATCTTCGTCTTTGATTGCAAAATTTCTCACTATTTTCATGTTTTTTTTTTATTTTCTTCAGGGACCCAATCGCTCATTCAAATTATGATTGTGGTCCTCTTTGTGAAGAAATCAAAACCCTAATGCATCTAATGTAAATCAAACAAGAGTATTTATGCAGAATTTGTACTTCTATGTTTGCTCTGAAAATAAAATTTATAATACAAGTCATGAAATTTCTCAATTAATTTCCACCATGAATGTTTTTGCATTATAAATTGGGATATATAGATAAAGTGACCTCATTGATATATAAATACAAGTAACCTAATAAGGATATTCGTGCATAGGCTTCAGAGATATCGATTTATTATTTTTTTTTTTAATGCATTTATCAACTGTTTTGAAAGACCTAAAACGAGAGGAACTGACCGAAAAAATGACAATATAGACTGAAAAAATTGGAAGCAGATGATTGACATATCCTAATTAGCAGGGATCTTGCCATTAACTAGGCTGATCGGTCCATGTTTTATATCTAGCCAATTTGCCGATCTTTGATGTTTTAAATATTAATAATGGCAAATGATGACTATCTGAAAATTCCAAGCTATTGGTCGGCAAAAATCACTTGAAAATACAAAAGTTCGAAGGAATTTCGATAACAGAGACTCCGATTGTTAAGTCAATTCAAAAATTATAAAGAAAAAGGAAATAATCTACAAAATTCCAAAGGAATTTCGGTAATGGAGATTCTAATATAGTCAAGTCAATTTAGAAATTATAGAGAATAAGAGAATAATCTAAGCAATTCTGTAAAGGGAATATCTTACTATTTATATAGGCATGTAATAAGGTTTGAGCACGTTTGTAAATTCTAGATAAGAAGAAACTCATTTCCTAAATTGGAAGACTGGATAAGGAAGATTGGTATTTCTGTTCTGCCAAAATTAGAATCCTGAAAGGATTTTGTTGCCATTTAAAATAATGCATGATATTATCCTTAAATTTTGAATTTCTGAACTCCATTATGAGCATAATTATTTTAACCGGACTGTTTATTCTAAATGGACTTAATTGCTTAGAATACATGATCTCTTATCAACAAATAATCAGAATTCAAAAAGGATAAATTTACAATCTATGAAAAAAATTTAAGAGAAAAAATTTATTTTTAAAAGTCAAGGGCGGCAAATTCAACCATGTGGATGATGGATCATTATCCTTTTCATCGTGTAACTTTATGTTTTTCAATTGGCTTAATACCTTATTTCCCCTCTAACTTGTATTTAATTGCAAAATTCATACTTAAACTTTCAATGATTTTAATTTACCCTCTAAACAATCATTATCCTTAACAATTTACCACCTAATTGCTGATGTGGATTGGAATGTGAAATGCACGTGATAAGGGAGCATGAGAGATGCAAACTCAAATATAGCTTATATAAAACGGCATCATTTTGCCTTCCAATAGCCTGAAACATTGCCATTTCCTTCACCCCTCCAACCAGCTTGTTCTGTATCCATTCCCTTCACCATCTATCTTTCTTTCATCAGCTATCCTCTTGTGACATTGGTGTTCTCTCCATCTTCAATGGATCTTCATCACGGCGTATCGGCAACTGGTACAACCACCGTTTCCCTCTTCCTTTTCTCTTTCTTTTCCGACGATGTGGATGTAGAAGCATTGGTTTCAGCAGCTTCTTCACCTGTGATCTCTCTCTTTCTCCCCCTCTCACTACAAGAAATTTTACTTTTTATGACAAATTTTTTAGTGATGCATAAAATTTCGTTATCAATTATTACTTATGGTGATGAATTTTTTAAAATGTCATCATATATTTATTATTGTGACAAAATTATCTTGCGTCAGTTTATATTTTAATTTTCGTTACTAATAGATTAATTTTATAACGAAAAAATATATTTTGTCATGATTTGTTTATGAGGAAAAATTTTTCACCTTTTTTTGGAGGGAAAAAATTTAATGACAAACTAATAGCTTATTGTAATATATAATTTGTCAAAACTTATTTATTTTTTAAGAAAAATTATTTTTATCATAATTAAATAAATTAGTGACGAAAAAATCATTTCGTCACATATAAGATATTGAGATTCAAAAATTTATAATTTACTTTTTTGCTAAAAATTTTAGTTCCAAAAATAATTTTATTTATGACAAACAAATTTGTCAAAAAAATAATTATATTATGACAAGTTACAATTTCGTCACCTTTGATATGGAGGAAAAATTTCCAACATTTTTCTTTTGGAGTAAAAAATTTAATGATAAAAAATAACTATTTGAGACAAATAAATTCGTCATGAAAGACTTATTTTTAATGACATGAATTATTTTTTTTATAATTTAATAAATTAGTGACAATAAAATTATTTCGTCATAATATTTTTTTTGACAGATAAATATATCACAAAAATTAATATAGTGCGACAAAATACAATTTTGTCACCAATACAATTAATTTGTGATAATAATAATAATAATAATAATGATAATATTCCGTCACAATTGGTTATAATATTCATTTACAACAAATAAATTATATCATAAAAAATATTTTTATTTGTGACAAGAAAATACATCACAAAAAAATGAATATATTGTAATGATGTAAAAGCTTATCACCAATATAATTTATTTGTAACGATAATAATATTTTGTCACCGTTGACTATAATAAAAATATGCGACAACTAAATTACAACATTAAAGATATAGTTGGTTACAGTATTAAGATCACACCCCCCGGCCCACCACCATTCTCTTATTTTTTATTAATTTTTAATGTTTTTCAACATAATATATATTAATATCATTGTATTAAAATTAAATTTTAAAAAAATAAATGAATATTTTGTAACGATGTATAAGTTTATCACCAATATAATCCATTTGTGATGATAATAATATTTTATTACCGTTGACTATAATAAAAATATACGACAACTAAATTACACCATAAAAGATATAGCTGGTTATAGTATTAAGTCACACCCCCATCGCCCACCACCATTCTCTTAATTTTTATTAATTTTTAATGTTTTTCAACAGAATATATATTAATATAATTGAATTAAAAAAAATATTGTAGTCATTAAAATTAAGACATAACACAAAATAATAATATTCAAAAAATGGTTTGGAAGAGTTATATAAGACTTGTAATTAATTTAGATGGCACATTTTGTATGATTACACTTTTTTTATATAGATTTAATAAATTTATTGAAAATTTTAAATTAAAAAATACACTAGTTATTCAAATTAAATCTTATGACTTTAATTTTTTTAATTACATTAAGTATTCAATTTATATTTGTCTAATTTGGCCGCTCTAATTTCAAAATCTTAAAATTAAATTCATTAAACTTAAATTGAGCAAAGTGCATATGATGATTCTTTTATTATCACAAATGTCTAATTGAGAATTTACTATAACGGACTTTAAAATCTTGATTGGGAAAACTATTGTAAACATGTAATCATAACCATCACTAAAATGAGATGAGACTTTATATATTTATCTTTGATTAGGAAAACGACACCGTTTCATCCTTTTGTTCAGTTTTTCATCAGCTAGAGAGAGGAAACCAACCGAAGAAAAAAAAAAAAAAAAAGGAAACCAGAGATTTTTGAAGAGAAAAAAATCCCAAAATCATGAAAAAGTTGGTTTTTTGGCGGAAATTTTGGGCCTGTTTATTTACAGAAAACTGTTCTAGTTTTCCAAAAAAATTTTTCACAAAAAACAGAAAATAGAGATCATGTTTATTTTCATTAATTTTTTAAAATAAAAAACAGAAAATGAATTTTTAAATTTTTCAAAATAAAGAAAAAATTAAAAAACTAATAAAACATGTTTTTCAAATTTTCTGAATAATATTAATACACATATATATGTACATACATACGTACATATACATGTATATATACATATACATATACATATAAATTTTTATATGTGTATACATACATAAACATATACATGTGCATGTATATGTAGTACATGCATACATACGTACATATAGATATGTATATATATGTATATGTATATACATACATATACATACATGTACATATGTATGTATTCATAAATATATATGTATGTATGTGCATATATTCACATATATATGCATATACATATACATATAAGTGTGTGCACATATATATATATATATATATATATATATACACACACATACATATATAAATGTACGTATGTATGTACATATATATATAATATGTGTATGTACATATATAAAAAATAAATTTTTTAATTTTTTATTTATTGATAAATAAATATATTTTTTAAATTTTTTACGAAAAAATAAATATTTTAATTTTTTTTAAAAATTAAAAATTATTTACTGCAAGTAATGGCACCATTTAAGCTTCCATCTCTTGCCCAATTTCTCAATCCCTTATCTTATCCCCATTTTTCTCACTACAATTCTATAACTGTGAGGAAATTAAAGAAATTTAGGTTTTTGATTAAGCAATTTCAAGTTCTCAATTTGCTTTTCTGTGTTAAAAGAGTAAGTTTTCTCCTTCTCTATTATTTGCATCTATTGAATATCATGATTTTTCTTTTCAAGTTTCTTGTTTTTTTTTTTTAATCATCAAATTCTGATGTTTCGGTTCTTATGTTTGTGCAAGATTAATTTGCTTTTTTTTTTTTTTTAATTTTGTCTTCCTCGCAGTAAATCTCTCTTTTGTCCCTCATTCAAGTCTAAAATCTAAATCTCAGTTTCAATTTCAAATGGGTAATGTGATTTATTTCACTCGTCATTTTCTTTGCTGTTCTGATTTGGGTTTAGATTTTGCTAATTTGGTTTTGTTCAATTGTAATTTTCTGATTTGTTGCTCTTTATTGCTGTGCCTCGCCATCTTGCTGCTCTCTCCCTCTCCCTCTCCCTCTCATTCGCGCTCGCCCTCGCCCTCGCCAAGGTAGGTCAGATGTTACATGTTGCCTGTGTGATGTTTTCGTTTAAACTCATTTTATAGCCTATTGGTGGATCTCCAGATCAGTTTTTTTCGCATATTATCTCTTCTTATATCTGGTTCTCCTAATTATTAGCTTGCCTTCTGTTCTGTTCTCCGTTTATGTTTGATTTAATATCACTTTTATCTGCAGAGTCCCTTTATGGAGGTGACGGGTTTCGGCTCACCTAGCTTGGCTATGATTTCGTTGCGATTAAAACAATGGTTAATCGTGCAGTGTTTACAGCTGTTGGTCGGCAAATTGGAGTTGGAAAAGAGTCTGGTACGTTTTCATACTAGGAAATTTTTTCTAACTTATTGTTGGATTTAGTCGTGTATATTTATTTTGATTTTTCATAGACGCTTTATTACTTTACTTTCATTTTTGTTGAAGATATATTTGAGGTCGCTGCAGAGGATGTTACAATATTGGGTATGAAGTTGCATAGGCTCGGTAGAATTTCTTTCAGGGCTGTTAAATCAAAGCCTGATTATTTAAGGCATCGTAGCAGTTATAACTGGCTCTACTTGTCTCGACTTGCTGCACTCAAAGAATTTGTTTTCATGAAGATCCTACTTTTTTCTGTGTCTTCAGAGTTCTTTGATTTTGTGGGGTGACAGTTATTGCAAAATACTGCTTACTTGATGGGTTTGATTTTGCAGGCTTTAGAAGTACATGGATTTTCAGTTCCAAAAGCTGTGGACTGTAACGGGCGTTGTGTAATAATGTCACTTGTTCAAGGTTATCCTCTGTAAGTTAAGCTTCCATCATTGTGTATTTCATCCATCTATACTTTATTTATCCTGTGTATTATTTTTATATTTCTATGCTGCCATGATTTACTTAGCTACGTAGACACTGTAAATATTGTGATTTTGTGAGAGTTATTTTGGATTGTATGCTCCAACTTTTTTTAAGAAATTTTTATATTTCTATGCTGCCATCATGGCTGTGTATTTGCTTATTTTGTACCTTTTCTTTGCTCTTTCTGAAACTTTTGTCCATGTTTTGGCTTTATGCTTCTTAGTTAAATCAATTTAAATCCTTGAACAATGGATTTATAGTTTCTTTACGCAAATAATGTGTAGGTGAAGCAATTGCAAAATCCAGAAACAGTTTTTGAAACAATAATTGGCATTGTTGTTCGTCTAGGAGAACATGGTCTTATCCACCGTGACTTCAATGAATTCAATATCATGGTATGCATTTTAGCCACTTCATGTGGGCATTTTTACACTTTGAATATGCACATTTTCATTTGTTTATATATTTTGTACAGGTTCTCGTGATTTAATACCATTTTTAAGAGGTCAGTGACTACTTAGCTTATATGTTTCTGGGACACTAGAGAACTGGTAATCGACTTTGCCACGGAAGATTTTAAAATCTAGGCTTGCTGGTACTCTTAACAAAGTGTCATTCCTCCAGTTCTAGTTGTTCAAACTTTCTGCAGCATTTATAATTCTTTCCATTTTTCACACGGTCCTTTCTTTCACATCAACGACTAAGCATAGTCTTATACTAGATAAGGTTGGCTATATGGATTCTTAGACTCCAAATCCATCTAAGGCTTCTCAATATCAAGCAATAGTAACAGTCCTTCAAAGGAAAAAAAAAAAAAAAAAAAAAAAAAAGGAAAATGAAAGAAAGAAAAGAAGAAAGAACGAAATTTCCTTCTGCAGTTTTTATGTCAATTTTTCTGTATTAATTCCAGATGTCAATCTGTCTTCAATCCTACTAGTTATTTTCCTTGGTAATTTGTTCTTGGGTTTGTATCTATTTTACCAGGTTATTGTGCATGATATTTACCATTTTTTTCCTCCCCAGATTTAACCTGTCCTTTGAAGGACGTACAAAGGAGGATGATGGTTCAGAGGCTGATGCTGATTGATTAGAAATTATTTTTGTATTCAACATCGACATTTTTGTGTTATTTAGATCTGGGTGAATTTTGTATTAGACACATATAAAACCGAAAAGATTTGCTACATAAAAGTGATGGGATGGAGGTTTTGGCTGAAAGTTGTTTTTATAAATTTTTGTTTATAAGCATTTGAAAAGATTGAGAACCAGGCTATACGCTAAGCTTCTGTGGCCTTTTTGCAAATTTTTTAATTGTTTTCTTAAGCTAAATCATTGTTTTTAAAATTGCTCTCTAATCATACAAATAAAGTCAAGGGTATATTATCATCAACTTAAAGGCTGTAGTTTTTGTAAGACGGCCAATTACAGCTGTAATCTCCATTTTGGGCTTTGTTTCACTTTGTTATCGATTTTCTTTGGTTAAGGATGTTACTATGAAGGTTATATCATCTTCACAACAAGGACCTCGAGCTATTTGCATTTTGTCTGCTAATGAGGTAATTTCAAATGTCACACTTCGCCAACCTGATTCTTCTTGGGGCACTTTGACATATGAGGTATACAATTTAGAGTTGGTTTTGTTTTATTTTTATAACTATGTGTACTGTCTATTTTAAGTAAATTATTTATACTAGTGTGATCATTATCTTTATTGAATATATATGTGCCATTATGGTTGAGTTTTAAAGTTTCAACATCCAACATGAGCTTTTTTACCTTTTGAAACTAAACTCTTATATTTTGTAATAGTGCTGAGCTTTTTTTACCTTTTGAAACTAAACTCTTATATTTTGTAATAGTGCTCTATGGGAAAGTACTTTCTGCACATATCTATAGAACTCTGACACTGAAAATATGCTATCAATCTTTTGGAATCCTCCACTAGCATCTAATAACATTTGTGCAACTGCTACATATCTAGTTTGAGATCAGTTGGCTTAAATTAACATATGCAGACAGTTCATTTATAATGAAAGATTCGATAATAGAAAAAAGGTGTTAGTTCATTTAAGAATGAGTGGAGTTGTCTCTTAGTTCCTTGTTTAGTATAAGGTTTCTTAACAAGAAGTAAGTTTGTTTAACCTATGAAAAACAAGAATCACTAACTCTTCTCCAGAAAAAAAAAAAAGGTAAACTTGCATGTATTTGAAAAGCTGAAAAATTCTTCTTTGTTAATTCTTCCTCTGGTGTTTCAACCTAATGGGACAAGAATAAGGGGTGTTTGGTGGAGGATTTAGTTGAGAAGCTGACACATTATGCTAACTACACTATAGGAGTTCTAGATGTCAATTTTGCTACATAGTAGAAAGAGATGCTCTCTTTCTCTCTCTTTGCATATTTATAAAATGCTCTTTTAGTGTTATTTACGCTTTTAGGCTAGTTGATTGAGTAAAGAAAGAACCTAAGCTGAATAAAAAGACATGTAGAAAGCTTTGACGTTAAGAGTGTCGCGCGGTGAGAGAAAATTAGATTTTCATATTGACTATCCTGCATCCAATATTATTGCTGCCTAAAGTTTCTAATTTTATTACTTACTTCCATAGGGTCGCTTTGAAATACTGTCTGGTCATTTATGCCTACTGAGAGCCAGGGTACAAGGAGCAGATCTGGTGGGGCCTTGATGGTCGTGTTGTAGCAGGTGGTGTTGCTGGACTTCTAATAGCTACTAGCCCAACGTAGGTAAGCTTCTTTTCTTCAATGCCCTGGTGAACGGTCCACTCATAAATCATATTTGTGATTACTAAAAAAAGGTCAAGATATAATGCCAGTCGCAAATGTAAAGCACGAAGTGCAATTCATGCCTAAACACTGGCAATCACACATTGACCCGATTGAATATGTGGACAGCCAGTCTTGAACTTGATCCTGCTCCAAAAGTGGAAACGAAGCAGGTTTCATTACTTACCTAGTCTTTTTTTGTTACCAGGTAGTGAAACAATTGGTGGATGATGTGGAGTTCTAGTTTCCACCGAATAATAACTCCATTGTGGAGTATCGATCTGCATCATGGTTGGAAAACTTTACTTCGATTACAATAGAAAAAAAATCAAGGTGAGATTTAACTGATAATTGGATTTCGAATTTTCCTCCGATTATTTATTTTTTTTGTTCTTACAGTCAACTGCACTGTAATTGTCTAGACATTGCGACTAGAATTGGAGAAAAAAGGATGGACATCTGCAGACAGCATCTGATAACAATAATTGGAAAGAAAAGAAAAAAGATAGTTTACACCACAAGAGCTAGTGAACGCAGCACATTACCTGATTCTCATAATCCAAGTCTCGTGCTGTCATGTAATTAGAATACAAAAACAGAACAACTAAATTGCTCCATTCTTTGTTTCAATAATATAATTTTGGCTACAAAAGAAAAGCCACAAATTCTTCATGGGCTTGACCCCATCGTTTTTGCTTAATGAATGTACTCTCGTCTTATTAAGATTTTCACTATTTTATCTCATTCTGCAAATTGACCCATCAGCTTGTATTCAGTGCTTTGATTTGATTTATTACAAACCAAACGACAAAAATAAGCACTTCAATCTGAATGCTAGGGGTGAAATCAACCTACGTAGGAATAGACCCAGTTATTTATTGGGTAAATTTTGAAGCAAGCTCTCAAGTTCATTACCAAATACCTTACAATCTATGAAGACTGCAGCCATAAATACTTAACCACAGCAAACTTTTTCACAGTATTGCCAATTCAAATGTCAAATGCATATATCCCAAAACATAATTTGCATCACCATTGAACATCTATAACTAGAAAATGCATATTTTCAAACTGGACTTGATACAAAAGTGTGACTGAACAAGAAGATGAAAATGCTGAAATAGCTGTAACACCAGTGTCTAATAAGTCCCAAAGGGTTATGAAACTTTTCCTCCAAGACCTACAGCAAGATTTTCAAACAAATCAATCTTTCCTGAGTTCCATATACTCCCGACGAATGCCATCAGCATTTAAGACAATGATTTCAAGTCTATCTCCCTGCAAAATAAAAATGGAACAGCATAAATGAAATATGTACGCTGACTTTCAAAGGAATAAAATATGACAACGCAATTTCAGACAAGAATCTGTCTCAACAATAATGTGGATTTTGTGTACAAGGACATTAAATCAGTCTTCTTGATCTTGCCTTAAACAGATTTAATAACCCAAATATGAAATAAAATAAGAGAAGTTTGCAGTCCTAACACATCTGGTTCTACATTTCCCCAACAGCACAAAAATTGCAACTACACAAACACTTACAGTGTATATGTCCCTCTCTGTTGCAGATGCAAAAACAGTTTTGACCAGATCAACAGCTTCTGCTTCTGAAAGTGGAGTTACAGCATCCTGCATAGGTCAATAGAATTTTGAGATTGAGAAATTAAAAGATGAAATAATAATTTAATATTGACAGACTAAAAGATGACTCAATCAATAAAAGCTCATCCACAAAAACGATAAGCCAAGAGTCTATACCTGGGCAGGTAATAAGAGAGGGCTGGGAGACTTCAGTTGGTTATCAAGAAAAGGCATGATAAGAGTGGAACCAGAACCCTGGGCACTATATCCAACCCTTTCATAGGAACCGACAGCGTCATAGGTGTACACGCAACCTTTTCCTAAAGTTGGAACAAGAATTCACCCTAGTAGTACCAACAAAGAGTTTAAAAAACTACATCCAGCTCATATTAGTTTACCTTCACTATCAAGGCCACCTAGAACATTAAAAGCATAATAAGGGAAGAAGCGTTTGTAGTATAGAGTATTGGACAGTAGTTGAGCCATGGCAGGACAGCTCATTTGCTTGTTGTGCTGATGCTGGTAGATCTGAATTTAGAAAGAACATAAAATGGCATCAGTAAAAGAAAAGACATCTAATTATCCCATGCAGCCAAAACCTGTTCAGCAAAACCAGATGGTCCTAAACGTCAGGACATGTAATTAAGAGTACCACACAAGTTCCAAAATACTTAGTATAAGAAATATCCACCCCTCTTAAATTAATTATAAACCAATAAAAGTCATGAGTCTTTTCAAAATTAGGTATTGAAGATATCTCAATAACTTCACACAAATTATTGTTTCATTGTATTGTAAAATTGAAAGAAAGTTTATGGCCCATAAAACTGAAGTTTGAGCAGTTAAAATGGACATAATTAAAGAAATGGACAAGAAAAAAAAAATATAAGGTTGCATAAATGATTTGTCAAACCTTAGCATATACAAAATCAGGCTCAACTATCACCATATCAGGATCCATTGGCTATATAATAAAGCAACTACATATGCGTGCATATTTGCTATGCATAAATATCAATGGTTCTCTCAAGAGCCCAAATGCATTTCACACCTAGATAAACGGATTCAAAAACAAAAATAAAACTTATGGCATCTAAAATTCACATCAATTTAACTATAACAATAATCAGTCATTATATATGAAATTCCAAAAAAAAAAAAAAAGGCAATCAATCCTTATTTATCAATGTCTTACCAAGTGCTTAGCAGCCAAGTGCTTTTGTAGGGCTTTCACATCAGCTTGAAAGCCAGATGATGCCATTACACTTTTTTCAGCTCTGAAGACAAGAAGAGCTGATACAATCAATACATTAAAGAAACAAAAAGAAAACACACAAAACTAAAAGCTTATTCATCAGTTGAATGACTAATACCTACTTCTGAATCATTATCAACATTCATTTAACAATAACCATCTTGTAAATTGATTGCTGGTGTTAACATTATTTTGGATCGTAGATAGAATTATATGGCCGCATATATAACATAAATGCAGCTGCAATATGGTATTAATTTATTAGGTCAAAAAGTGAAAATGAGATTAAGCAAATTATAAAAAGCCAAATAGATTATGTTCAATCCATTATGCCTTCCACTATAACTTTAATAGTAACCCTGGATCAGTATGACCTCATTTAAAAGTTCAAACCCTGTAATCAAACAAATTTTTACCTTGCCGATACAGTTTAAGTTAATAATACTAAAACAGCCTGTTTTTAAAAAATTTAAAGCCAACGCCACAAACCTTGCCCAGGACGAGTGATTAGTGAAACAATCAGAATCTCTACGAATCCTTTTCAGAACCCAATATAAACCAAAATCTCAAAGCACTGTTGCTCCCCAAAATTTTCATTAGGTGTCATGAAAACCAATGATAATATAAAGTAAACATGATAAGCCAATCAATTTAAGCCCAAAAAGACTGAAATCGAAAGTGAAAAAACACGTACAGTTTACAAATTTTGGAGTACTCGCGAGTTAAAATACTGTAACCAGTGGACATTCGAGTGTCTGCTGCGATAACACAATAGTCGGCACCAGCAATTGCAACACAAGATCTAAGAATAATAAAAAGTAAAATCAGGAAAAAAAATCGATATTGAAAGATGAATAGGGAGATTCATCAAGAAACCGTACCCGCCATTGTTATCGTATGGAGACCAATTAGCTTGTTGCTTGCTCATGGTGTGTTGTGCAAAACAGAGATGGGGCAAATAGATAGCAAAAACTCAATTGATGCTTGAAGTCTGTTATTTTTGGTTCCAGATATCTTCTTGTCTGTCTTTAGCATCAAGAAAACCCAAAAGAAGAATTAGATAACAGCGCCCCACTCCTTTGGGCCAGCTTTTAATTTTTTTGGTCTGAGTTTTGGGCCACCTCAATTTGCAAGAATAACAAATGATAAATGTAAAAGACTCAAAGTCTACAGATGGCCTTGTAATTCGATTGGCGACAAAACCCCAACGACTTAAAATACCAAACAAGAAGAGGAATGTTTCGGATTTGGCCTCGACTGTTAAACATAACATGCAATTAAAAACCCACGCAACGACCCATCTGCTACATAAATTAAGCTAAAATCTTAAAACAATAAAACATATAAAAAGAGAGATACATCTTCAAACACTTCCTCCTTCAGTAAATCATTAATACATATAGCCGGTGATCAAAGTACGTTCTAGGAAATTAAAAATTAATAACCCCAAATAGAATACTTTAATTTAACCATGGAAAACATATAATTCGATTTTTAACTCGGTTTTTTGGATCGATTTATCAATTAATCACTAAAAAATTTTAATATATAAATTTAATAAATTATGTAATTTTTAATATTATTTTTAATAGTTAACAATATTTTATAAATGAAAAAAATACAAATTAAATACAATTTTCATTAAAAGAATAAAAATAAAAAAAAATTTCATAATTAATTATAAGAATTAAATATGTTTAATATGAAACTAACAACAGAGTACTAACTATACACATATAATGAACAAATAATAATAATAATAATAATAATAATAATAATAATAATAATAATAATAATAACAAAATAATTTTAATATTTATTTACTAAAAATATGTATTTTAATAATATTTTAAAAATTTATATATCATAATATTTGTAAATTACACAAATATTGAAAAATATAAGTGTAAAATTTAAAATATAATTTATAAAATATATATATATATATATATATATATATATATATCAGTTCGGTTAACCACCGATTTTTAAAAGTTAAAATCGTAAACCTAAAATTTCAGTTCGGTTAATTAAAAATCGATTTGATTTCGGATCAATTTTTATGTTAATTAACATTTGGAGAACAAATGGATTAATGAAGCTAGAGACGAGCAAAAAAAATTGAAAATATGGTTAACAGCAAAATCAATCCGAAATTGAACCAATTTTTATGGTTAACCGATCCGATGAACTCGATTACGGTTTTTAATTTTTATATTTTTGGTTAATCATTACGGTTTAAATTTTTAAGTAACAGTTAACCGGTTCATATATATATATTTTTTTTTCTTCACATTTTTTTTATTTCTCTCTAAAATTTACATAAAATAATAATTTAAAATATATTTGAATTATATTTTTATACCTTAATTTTTTATATTTTCCTATAAAATTTATATAATACTTTAAACTAAATTTATATTATATCATTATTTTTAATTATATAGCAATATTTATATATAGTATACAATTAACTTTTATATATATATTTTTTATCATATATTAGTGTTCATATTTTACTTAATAGCATTTAATTACATTATTATCCAAAATTTTATTTGACTTAGAATCAAACATAGTAATTTTCAATAAATATCAAATTTATTTTATAATATTAGCTATTAATTTATAAAAAAATAAAATTTGGCTAGTAAATTATGTTTGTTTCATAATTTTTATATTAAATTACTTTACACATTAAAAATTGAATTAAACTTTATCTAATTTTTTTATATAATTTTATATTATAAATTTTAATGGTTAACCGAAAAATATTTATTTAACTAAACCGAAATCGATGGACTGTTAACCGAATGTAACGGACTGGTTAATGGTTAGTAATTTTGAAAAATCGATATTAATGAAATAATTAATTTTTTTGTTAATAAACCAATTAACCAGTCCATGCTCATCTCTAAATGAAGCTGTTTTCTTGAATTGTTGTATTAATTTTTTGAATTCTCCATAAGAGATTATAAATTAAACTGGATTTTTATTTAGTTAATTAATTATTTTTGTTCTTTAAGAACACTTTTATTTTATGATCACTAGTTAAAATATTAAAATAAAATAATTATTTTTCTTTAATATTGTGTAAAATATGTATGTACGAATGTCTATCTCATGCTCTTTTTATTTTTGCCAAGTCTACCTCACTTGTCGTGTAAGGAAATTTTTAGATTTGACATTTAAAATAAAAATATCAGCTAATTATTATTATTATACTTGGGCATTAATTTCATGTGTAATCATTAAAAATTTACGATTGTAACGTTATAATCAATATAGTATAATTTGTAATAAAAAAATAATTCAATTTTTATTTTATAAAAAAAGTTATAAAAATTAAAAAATCAAAAAATTCGGCCATAAAAAAATAATCTAACTTTTTATTTTGGTTAATTATTCTATTTATTTATTTATTTATTTTAATAACACAGTTTGTATAAAATCAATCTAACTAATTTTTGATTTGTATAACTTCAATACAACTATAATAAAAGTTGAATTATTTTTTGGTAACCGAACATCTAAAAACTAGGAAATCCATATCTTCAAGCTGGACCTAATACAAAAGTGTGACTGAACAACAAGATGAAAATGCTGAGATAGCTGTAACACCAGTGTCTAATAAGTCCCAACCAAAGGATTATGAAACTTTTCTTTCAAGACTTACAGCAAGATTTTCAGACAAATCAATCTTTCTTGAGTTTCATATACACCCAACAAATGCCATCAGCATTTAAGACAACGATTTCAAGTTTATCTCCCTGCAAAATAAAAATGGAACAGTATAAATGAAATATGTACGCTGACTTTCCAAGGAATAAAATATGACAACACAATTTCAGACAAGAATATGTCTCAACAATAATGTAGATCTTGTGTACAAGGACATTAAATCAGCCTCCCCGATCTTGCCTGGAACAGATTTAGTAACCCAAAAATGAAATAAAATCAAAGAAGTTTGTAGTCCTGACAAAATAGCGACGACTTGATATTTAGCGACAACAATTTTTTGAAACAAAAATCGTTGTAGAAGAGTTTAGCAAGAACAATAAGTCATTACCAAATTTTATCGAGGACTATAAGTTGTCGCTAAATATTCATCGCCATATTGCTCTGACATTATTCACATTAAATTTTGTGATGACAATATTTTCTTCGTGATATTGTTAAAATATTATTCACACAAAATTTTGCGACGATAGAACATTCGTCGTCATATCGCTACGATGATGTTATCGTTAAATTTTACGATAACAGTACATTCGTCTCCATTAGATAAATTATATTCTCTCAATTTTACTAATGTGTCACTTTTTGAAATTGTCGATTTGTAAACTTAAAAAATTATATATATACTATATTATCAACAAAACAATTAATAACTTTTTCGAGTATTTCTATTTTTTCTACACTTTCTTTTATTGATTTTATCTTTTTAAAATATTACATGCATTAAAAAAACAAAATTTTAATTTAAAATGAAAGCAATTATGTCTCTTCAATAATTTTTTTTATATAAAATTAATTAAAACCAATTTATTACTTTAATATTGCTAAAATGTATAAATAGTGACAATTCGGTTGAAAGAGTATTCAGTTAGATGCTCATCAGTCAGGTGTCATAAAATTAAAAAACAGTTAATTGAACATTCAATTAGATATCAAGTGTCAAATATAAAATCAATTGAGTTGCATCCAAACTGATTTAATTAACCATGTGCAATTGAAATGTAATAATTTTTTAATTATATAATTTCGACATTAAATATGAATCTTATCGAAATTAGTAAAAATACTAAATTTTGATATAATTTAATGTGTAAAACAAAACTATTAAACATAAATAGTAAGAATAAACATGTATTTATATATTTTATTAATATTATAATGCTTAGTATAAAATATTTTAACGACAATATTGTACGAAATTTATATATTTGTCACTAATGATAATTAGCAACTACAATGTTTGTCGCAAATTGGTCGCTACAGTTGGCACTAAGATTGATGTCAAATCTACCGACCAATATTATCTGTCGCTAATCCATCCGTATAGTTTCAATTCACTTAGCGATTAAATTTTCATCGCTATTTTTCATAAAAATAATTTTTTAACTTACAAAATTGAAAATTTTTTAGTGACAAGTTAATCCATGACAACTTTTAGTCGCAAAAAATGTCTCCGTTCATCGCCTCTAGGAGTGAGCATGCCGGTCCATTAATAATTTTATAAAATCAGTCTATTAATTTCAATTAACCGCTATATCAATTTCAGTTTTTAACTCAATTTTTTCAGATTGATTTATCGATTAATCACGAAAAATTTTTAATATATAAATTTAATAAATGGTTAATACATAAATTTTTTCCTAAACTATCATTATTTTTCGTAGTGCCATTGTCACTAGGTCTATGAATCCTATTGACATGGAGAAATAAAATTTTCTTTTACTAGTGTAACTTTATGTTTTTCAAATTTATCTATTAAAGAATACATAAATGATTTTACCAAAAATAAAAGTAGAAAACGATAGACTTCTGAATTATCGAAATTGGTTACTTATACTTTAAAAATTTGAATATTGAATCTCTTTATTTTTCAAGTCATTCATATTAAATTTAAATTTAACAATTTTAATTGATATGACAAATACGTACCGTCAAACGTATATGAGGTCAAATATTTTAGAAATGGCTCATATTGAAAAGTGAAAGAAAAATAATGCATCCGCAAGTATTTAAATTATTATGAATTTCTGCATTGAATATCTATATTTTAAAAAAATCAATGCCGAGCTCTTTTATTTTGTTATTTTTTGAATCATTCACATTGAATTTAAATTTGACAGTTTTATATTATCTTTGGATTCAATATAAATTTTCCAAAAAGTAATGGGAATTAATGTCAAACTTTTAAAAGTTTAGGGATTTAAAATTGATATTTAAGTAGTTTAAGGATCTGAAAATGTGTTTTTCCAAATATAGATTAGATGCTCCAGTCCTATTTTAACTGTACAGACATTTAATGATGTGTGTTTATTACATCCGTCAAAGCCATCAAATTTAGACTCAACGTAAGTGATTTGAAAATAAAATAATTAAGTGTTGAATTTTCGAAATAATTGATGAAAAAAAAAATGTAATTATTGGGTAACGTAAGGAGTATTTTTCTATTAAAATTCTAGACATGGCACCGAGGAAGCTGATGTGATTTAAGCAGCATGAGACATATCAGAGTTGACCCCTTCAATTTAAGAGTATTAGGAGATGATCTCATTCAGTCAAAAATAGCCATCCCATGAATCTTCTTCTTGCATCATTCATATGATAACTTGTAAAACAAAAACTAAACTAATTGAGCATTCCTTTGTATACAAAGAGCGTATGAGATTAAGAGTTCATAACTTTAATCCCTCACCCACTAAAGTTTATTGTTGATACACTCCCTCCGTTTTTTTTAAAACTAATTACATTACATAATTAATATTAAATTACATAATTAAAACTAAATTATCAAATCTGATTGGTTCTAACTTTATTAGAAAATAAAAATAAATTGAAAAAGCAAATTAAATTACATTGAAACTCTAAAAATGATAGATAAATAAAATTTGAATTTTACCCAAAAGTGACAAATAAAAAAAAAAAACAAACTAAGTATAGAGTTATTCCCGTAAAGGTCGTTTTGGCCCAAAACAGCCATTTCTTCAGGCTCTAATTAAACTCCAACATAATGACATTCATGAATATATGTCCAAGAAAAATAGGAAATGCATCAGAACACTAAAATTGTCAAGAATATATCATGCATGCTTGTTATCAATCAAAATTTGTTACAAACAATCAAATAGTAATACCCAATCTCCAAGGAAAAAATAATAGAAGCCAAAAAACAAGGTAAATTTCTAGCAAATATAATGGTACACGGGGCATGGGCGAACAGCTTGCCTCACAATGAAACAAAGAATAGCAAATGGAATTGGTAAAATCGAAGAATAATATCAAGTAAATCACAAGTTGCTTCTTTGGCAGATGTATTTAATTCACTTGCTGCATCGCCTTTGCCCCAACAAACAACGGCCAAATGACACTTGCATTCACTGTGTATTTCTTTCGCATTCCAATTGCAATATTCGATGTTTTGTGTCAACGAGAACCAATTCCATGAAATTTCAGGTTATCAGGGGGATATACCAACAAGGGGCAATAAATCTGAGCGTGGCCAAGAATAATGTACAGATGTAGCTGATTTCATTCTGTTGCTTGTTGATTTGCTTGTTTCCGCTTCTCCTCTGACCGATGACGGAACAACTTTGCCACAGCTCGTCTCTCACAATCCTACAACATAGAACCATAAGATTTCAGAAAGAAGAATGATAAAAATTCTTGTCTTCTACATATCTCATCAAACAATCATTGGATCTACAGTATGGAAACTAATCTGAAACATTTGCTAATAGTAGGGCAGTTGAATTCAATAGAAATTTTCACCTTGAACATGTGAAGATAAAATGGTTTGCTAGGATTCATCCTTCTCAGCTTCTGGTACGTATATGCAAAACTCAGTTGATCACGAGGAGTGAAACGATCAACCTCATTAAACCAAAGACAGGAGAACAGGTTTGACATTGGTGTGTGGGCTCTCACAATTAAGGAGCCTTCTGGCACATCTGTAAAGAATACATAACATAACAAAGTCTTGTTAAATAAAGGTGGAAATTGAAATCGTCCTATGAATTCTGCTACACACCAAAAGAACAAAAAAGATCTTACTGCTTGGAAGTAACTTGTTTGGATCAGAAGCATCAAATTTTTTGAGTCCATCAGCCTGGTAGAAATTAAATTGCTCGTCTATAACAGTATGATTATATTTGTTCAATCTCTTGTTTTGCGCAACCTCTTCCCATACACAATGGCGATCATAGTGATTAGAAATGGCATATTCATGACCTTTTCGCCATAGGAAATATTCCAAAACATGCATGGGGTCAAGTTGAAGACGCAATTTGCTATCCAACCATATTGAATACCTGAAAAAGTATTTATAAGCAAAAGATTTTAGATACAAGAGGACTGCTTGCACAGAAGATTGATTATCCATAAAATCAATCATTTGAATGACCAATTGAAAATGCCAGTTTCAGTATTTCATACGGAATGTGTTTTTTGCGCCTTATCAACTTCTATGCATGCACATAAATGCCTGCATGAAGTGACGACGGTTACATGGGCATCAAGCAGCACCAATTCTGACCTTGGAACCAAAATACATTAATCATCAGTCATTCCAAGAGTGCAATATCTACAACTTGCTGAGCTAAGAGAAAAAGAGAGGAGAGCGGTCCATATGCAACTATTGCAAACTATAATTAGTCCCACTGAAGGCAAAACCCAAAAAATGATATGCAAGTTGCCTCAGGTTTATGATTGTATGCCCATAAAAGATTTCTATCAAATTGCTGCTGAATCTCGAATCATGCATTATTATTTTGTCAACTTCAACTATTTTCTCCTCCTTCATGGTCAAATAGACAATCAGCTTAATTTATTTTTATGAGAAACAGATACTAGACTGTAAATAAAAACAGCCTTTTTAATAAAGGGTATTTCCAAAGTACATGCATTGAAGATGACTATTCTGATAATAATTCATAAGGATTATTTCTTACCTTGCAGAAGGGAAAAGCCGGTGAGGCAACAATTTTGGTATTTTACCCACTCTGCGCATATCAGTATATGGTAGATTCTTCTTCACCACCACAACCTTCCATAAACCTATAAAGCCTGATCTATCTGGCATGTGGCCTTCTGAAGAAAGTGTTTGCAATGTAACTTCATCCACAAACATAACAAAGCAGACATTTTTCCTTGATGAACGAGTGACCTGAAAAAGGACAATTTCCAACTGCAGTGAAGTGCCAGATGTGCAAACTACAAGATCATGGTAAAATTAACATTCAGAATTCAGAAAATTAATGCAGGATGTAAAATCAGGGTGCAAAGAACAGGGGGGAAAGGAGAACACACACACAGAGACAGAAATCGTAAACATGCAATGCAACATGAGATACTCATAGAGAAGCAAGCTCAGCATCCAATATTTTACTAGTTTCCCAATCCCTTCCTATTATCATTCCTAATTCACTCACAATAAGGTAAATGCGCAACATTTGGTTAAGTGCAGACCACTCTCCAATCAAGACTGCTGATTCTTCCTAATTAATATAAAAAGATGAGGACTGACTTCAGATTGGGGCCCTGAACTCCAGACTCCCAGCAGAAGAGAAACAGGAAGTAACAAAGAGAAGACAGAACAAGAAGCAACCAGAAATATTATTATCAATGATCCACAAGTCCTCCATTCCGTCACACGAGATAGAAAACAAAAATCTCGTGTTCATTATGAATTTTATTTTTTTATCATTAAATTCATTCAATGTAAGTCTACTTTCTACCTTGAAATTCATGAAGGTTTTGCATCCTCAAATTGATTTGAGACAATCGAACACTCGAACACTTAAAATAGTTAGAACTAAGCAAGCTATCAAATAAGGACTCAGAGCATAGCTAAAGACCTCTCAGTAGTGTGCTGGTGCATTTTGAAACGTTGGCCGGACATCCCAACCTATAGGCTAGTTGCAACATAAAAAGATAGAAGAACCAGAAGAAGAGCAAAGTGAAGGTAGTAAAGAAACACTGAAAAAACAGATAAAAGAACTTTCAAGTCTGCACATTGGATATTGGACCCAGATAAAAGATTAAAGAGCATGATATATTGCATCAATTCCCCTCTTCAAATGATATATGAGAAAAACACCTGTAACTGAAGCCACAGCATGTTTTGAAGACGATTTACTTAGGATAATGGTATAGGAGCCTCTTTTCAGAACATATTTAAAAAAAAAATAAGGCAATAAATCAGCAAGCAAATATGTAGTTTTAATGGAACTTCATAAAATATATACACGATCTCCTCAATTAAAGTTTCAGATGATGGCATCTACATCATATTCTCAATTGATGGTGACATCTTCAAAGTCTAGACTTAAATAGAATATGTGTCAGAACATGAATACTAAGATTTTCTTAATTTAAATACACATCATCTTAACCCTTAAAAAATTACTAGCATCAATCAAAAACACTGATAGCGCAGTGACTGACATCCAAAACAGAATGCATCAAAGCATCTGCACACAATTAATTTTACATTAATATAATTATGCCTACCATTTTCGTTGGAGGTGACCTCAAGTGATCTGAATTTCCAAAGATGCAAGAGATCACAGAAATGTGGCATCTACTCATATAATTTGCATCATCTTCTGCCAAATCAAACCCTGTACTTGGGGATCCTTCAGGACCTTTGACAAAGCCACAATTTATTTTTTGATCATGTGCCAGAAAAGATTTTTCCCGTTCTTGTAAGCTCTGATGCCCAGCAAATCTGGGCTCCCATTGTTCATCTTCATTGGGCTTCTCCTCCTCAACATACTGCAAGGAAAACCTTGCAAATTTTCGACTTTCAACAGGCTCCACAAGCTGCGAAGTAGAGTTTAGAAACTTCATCTCACAAGACCCTGTCAAGCATCAAACATGAGGAAAGAATATACCTTTTGAAAAAAAAAAACAAAAAAAAAAAAAGAAAAGAAAAGAAGCAACAGACTGGAATACAAGAAGAGTTTCCAACTCATGTCATATTAAATCTCTAATGCATTATCAGTGAATTATATATCATATCAATGTATCAAAATATGAAGGCAAAAACAGAGATTTAGAGCAAGGACCAATACAGAACTTAAAGGGAGAAAAGATGAAGAGAGAAGAAAGCTTTCCAAAATATTATAACTGAAAAGAAAAACGCAGAAGCATATGATGATGCTTAGTGATGAATTTCATATGCCACAAATTTAGCAAATACGAGCACAGAAACAGTAAATACTGTGCAGGACCACATAAACATGTTTTGATCATTTGATGAAAAGGGAAATAAAAAAGACCAGGTTCTCTTTGAAGACCCAGATGGTTGAACTACTTGAACAAGTCATCTAGAAACATTAATTTACCCTCTATAGTAATTTGGTTTCAGAGATTTTGTAGAAAGCTCTCCATTTTATATTCGGTCAGGGAATGAGTTCATGAAACTGCTTCACTAAGCATTCAGGAAGCTCCTCCACAGAAGCCTAATCTAAAAGAATGACACTATTGGAATTTAGATATTCTATGTGGGTTTTGTTTTCAAACTTTCTGATGCATATACCACTTAAACTAATCTTCAATATTCTCCTGAAGAAACATCGCACCACGGAATCCAACTTACAGGTCAGAAGAGCTACTAGTGAGTAACATGGCATTCAAGTGGACTAACCCAATTTCCCTTGATCTTCCATTTTGCAACATCCATAGTAGCATGTTGATAATTAATTCCAATGTCAGTACCTGGCCCCAGAAACCCAGCAATAAAATTCCTGTACCCGGAAAAAGTTCCCTGAATAGACAAAATAACAGTCTCACAGTTGAATGTTGGTTCTGTTAAGCACCATTTTCAACAAACAATACATATACCTATGGAAACACATATATATACTGTTCAAAGTTTAATGGGCAAATTTTTGAACATCAGATCTCAATATTTTGTGCTTATGCAGCAGTGCACTTTGAGTTCTCCTAACTGAAGACAGTTCAGACTTTGGGGGTCTAGAACTTTTATCTAAAACAAATTTCATATGATGCACCCACACGTAAGCTACCCAGAAAGAAATTCAAAGCAAGAACAATACATAAATCCTACAGTTGAGAAGTTACAAATATGCGTTGCAAGCAATCCAATTTGAAACACATTATGCATAAAGATATTCCAGGATTTATATGGAACCTCTATCCCAAGTTAAATGTAAAAGCATTTATTACCAACAAACACCATGATGGCTGCCAGAAATGTAGGCACACTGGGAAGGAAATGTAGTCGATTAAGTCTTTCTGGTTATTCTGGAATGATACAGGAATTCCTCACTCACATTAGGTTAAATTTTTATTCTTTATAGCTGTTCCAAGTCCAAAATATGCCAATACTGAGGCCCTTGAATGCAAAATTTGTTTATGAAACTATAAAGTGATTAATTTGCCTACATAAATAAAGGACCACTACATCTTTGAGTTATGAACAAAGAGACTTGATTTCTATCAGCAATAAATTTTAACAGTCAATGCCAGCATATCATGTTATCCAATCCATCCAAAAACAAGTTGCACAAGACAAAACACAATTTTGGAATTTACATGTTCTAGACAACAAGTTCTGAAAACCTAATCCAAAACCCCCAACAAAGGTCCAAACTAAACAGACAGACATGCCTGAATAGGAGGAGAAATAGCCCATAAAGATGAAAAAGACCAGACAAAAGTATTACTATGCCAAGAAAATATTATTTTGATAAGCATTTTGTTTTACTTCTGGAAGAGAAAAAGACAATAATAATTTAAGCATAAAGAAATGATATCATATGTAGGGGTGTTCATCGGGGCGGGTTTGGGTCAACCCGACCCGAATAACCCAAACTTTCCCATATATCACAACCATACCCTACGAATAATACCCAAATAACCCACAAAATTTCGGACCCTGTCCAAATAACTCGAACAATCCGAATGTATTTTTTTAATTTAAAATTATTTTTTCCTTTTATTTTAATTTATTAAAAAGCGGTTCGGGTCGGGTCGAACTTGCTCGATTAACAAAAGTTATGCGTTTTTAAAGGGAATTATTTGTTTTTCGGGTTAATAAGGGTTAATCCGAACAAACCCTAAATCCCCGACCCTAACAACCCTACCCGAATTCCTTGTTCGGTTCGGGTTGTTCGGATAGGGTTGTTTTTGAACACCCCTAATATGGGCAGGATAAGATGCCCTCTAATTCTTCTACGTTTCCATCTAATATTCACCATCTGGCTCCAATCCATATTTGTAAGAACCTCCTTCTTTTAAACCACTAAGGTATAACTGTAAAAACAACACCTAGTTTTATCAAGTATAGCTTAGAGGCCCTAATGCTTTGGTTCATCTCCTAGGCATTTCATCCAGTGTGCAGATCAATTAGCAAATAAGAACCCACATTTAGATAAACTACAGAAGCGATCTGCATATAAACTTGAATGAAACATATATACCTCCACCATACAATACGCATTAATATTAAATCCAACAAAACTATTAACACCTGCATATGCAATATAAATAACCTACTATGCTTCTTAATAATATGAGCCTTTTAGGTGGGATAGTAAAAAACTAAAAAAACAAAAAAGAAAAAGAAAAAGGTTCTAGAATCAGAAAGCCATAATTTAACTGAAAGAAAATCAATTTCTATTGGGAATGAGGTGGTATCAAATGCACATGCACAATAAAACCAAAAGTGAGCAAGGCAGCTGAAAAATTACCAGAAAATTTCCGGCGCTTTGTTTTCCGTTTTGATTCTGACCTTGATTTAGCTATAGATTGCCCACCAGGCACATGTCTAGAACTTTTGTCAATATTATCTATAGTTTTGGAGTTCAAAGACTTCCCAGTCGTACCTTCGGAGACTTCGTGATCACCCTTTGCAGTATTTTGATCTTTAGTTTCAGCATCATGGAGATTAGAGAGCTCTCTACCTTCATCATGGGATATTCTGCCAGCAGTGTGGTCCTCATTTTCATGTTCTGAATCACCATATTCATCCACATGCAAGTCATTGGCATCGATACCATCATCATACTCATTATCAGTATCAACTATCTCATTATGCTCTCCATGGTCCTCGTCACTACGACCTTGAAATTTAAGGTCATTTTCTTCATTTGATTGACCAGCATTCTTTAGAGAGGCTTCATACTCTTGTTCATACTTTTTCAATTCGTTCCGCCCATTTTCATTGTACAAAGCTACTCCTCTCAAATCTAAAACCTTAGATGGATCATCTTGAGAAGCCTCCCTCTTTCCCTTATTCATTTTCACTAAATCATGGCCATTTTCAGTAGAGCCGTCCTTAGACTCCTTTCCATCATGTTCCACATGTTCCTCATCATAATCCCCATCCCTTCTCCTATCATCCTTATCCCAGTACCTTGAATCCCGTCCATGTACCGAACCTTGACCAAACCCAAGGACTCTAACATTGTCGGTCCTTGTAACATTGGTAAGAAAATCAAGGTCATTCTTCATGAAATCATCATCATCAGTATGATGTTCATTTATCTCTGCACCAATACAGACATCATGATTACATGATAGAGATGAAAAAAAAAAAAATGTTTACAATGCCCACAATTGAAACGTGCAAACAAAACACTAATCCAAGCCACCACAACTCAATTATATTATCGAAATTCCTGGTCAGGGTAATTCTGCTTTCAAATTCAGAAAACAAACACCTGTACTCAACTAAGCATCGCAAACACTTGGTTTGTCAAAATGCATGTTCCAATTAAGTTCATTTTACAGATGACTAATTTAAAGGAATTGAACATTAAAATATCAGAAAATAGAACAACGAGATCCGCAAAAGTCGACCTGAGTGGAAAATAAACTCACTCTTCCACTATACCAACCTCAGCAATCTACAATGCCTATTATCCCATTTAAATTGAGCCACGTTTTCTACAATAAACAGAAAAACGATTCCTACTTCAAAATTTCACTCTCTCCCACATTTTCCGACCCTCACTCAGCAAACAAACACAAAAACTTCAATCTAACTAAACAGCAATAAACGAGCTAACCTTTATTATCCGCGGAGAGGTAATAGTAAGCTAAAACAGTAACAACGAACACGAGACAAAGGAAAACAATAACAGAACCAATCGCGAACCCGGCAGGCCGAGCCTTATCAGATCGACCCAATCGGCGAACACGAACTGGCTTATACGGCTGCTGAGAAGGAGAAGCATGAATCCCGATGGACAAGTGATCCGATGCGCCGTTTGAGTAATGGTGCCCCGATTGCCTGTACTGCGCCATTTCCTTTCTACTAGAGCAATTTAAATCACAGTAATTTCAAGAATGCCGCTCTGCTATATATTAAAAATTATATATAAAAAAAAAAAAAAATTGCATTTCATATAAATTTGCGAGTGAATTTAGGTGTCCGGTCTGCAAGAGAGAAGGATTATTGGTTTGGTGGATTTTTATTTATTTTTTTATGTAAAGAAAAAAAGTGGAGGAGGCGAGAAAGAGAAAGAAAAAGATTGACCGGCGGTGCTCAGCCGGTGGTGGTGGTGGATTGAATCGGTTTTATGGTGGTCGATTGGGAGTGAAATTACGGGACTAGCCTTTAACAGGACCCGGAAATGGAATCGTGGTAGTTTCCTGTTCTGGAGTTAAGAGGATAGATCATTGAAGTTGCGTGTGGTTGATATGTGATTAGAAAGTAATAATCAATGATTAATTAGTTTTGGTTAATTAAAAATATGTGCTAAATCATTAGTGACAAAAGTGGAAATTGACAAAAGTGCATTCAAATTCTTTCTTTCAACTTTGATAACATTTTTCTCATCCTAATTATCCAAAAATGGATTAGGCTGATTAGCTTTGAATTTGAATAAAAATATTATTTTAAAAAATATATTATATAAATTTAATTTAAAATTTTTATTGTAATATATTCAATCATTCCGACAAATAATTAGTGATTTTTTACTTTATTTTTTTAAAAAATATCAATTACTCTCTTTAATATCAACAATAATTTAATATCGGTAGAATGAAAATTTTGAATCAGCCATCACCCATGTCAGCTTTAATTTTCTACAAAATTTTCACGTCAGTTGTCAGCCTAACATCCAGAGTCACGTAATGAAGTGGGAAAAATATATATACGAAAGGCTACAATCCGCCTATGTCTCTCGATTCTCAACCCAAATTCAAAGTTATCTTTCTTTTTTTTCCATTTTCAGAAACTCAAAATTTATTAACAAAATTATCCAAAGAGCTTTTCTTCGCTTCTCATTCACCACTCATAGTTAATTTGTGTGGCCATTTTTTTTTATTAATTTGTGTTTTTTTTTTATATTTATCCTTCAAATACCATCTGCCTTATGTCATCAAATTTTCCTTCTATTCTAACCAACGGAGGTTCGGAGAGCATTTATATAAATAGATACTTATTCCGTTTCATTTTAAAAAATAATTTTTTATATTTTACAAAAATTTAGAAAGTAATTAAAATATTTTAATTTCATAAAAAAATAATAATTGATAAAAATATATTTTTATATTTTCGAAAATTTTATTTAATTTTAATTAAAAGTAAATAATAATAAAAAGATAAATATTTAATAAATTATATAATAAATATGAATATATATATATAATCATATCTATTAATTTTTAAAAATAATATTTGGAATGAGATAAACTAAAATATAAAAAAATAAATCTTAAAATGGCGGAGAGAGTAATTTTTTATAATTTTAAATAAAATATTTTTTAAAAAAATTTCATACTTTTTTATATATTTAAATATTTATTAAGATAATTTTAGATTACTAATATGGCAATATCATTAAATCAATTATTGTTATCCGTTGAAGAAGCAGGATCCTATAAATGGGTATGACTTTCATTTATTATTCTAGCGCACTTTTAATATGCAAAGCATTCCTTCAAACCGGATAATATACAAAATAAAATTAATTATAAAATCGATCTATTAAAAATTCATAAAGAAATTTAAGATCAAAAATTTAAGAAATTTAACATTTAAAATTATAAATTTAACAGGTACACGTATAATAGGAAGGCTTTTTTTCTCTAACTCTTTAAACTCTCTCTCCATTAAGCTTTCTCTCACACTTTGATAACTAACTTAGGCATCAAAGTACAAAAATACGACAAGACCGAGCTAGTTTTCTTTTTTGCAGGTCTTTAAAACCTCTCTCATTATGGCCGACGATCTCTCACTGTGTTTTATCATTTGGTGCTTTTGTTTAGAGTTAACGTCGAATTTGAGCTATTTAGCCTTAAATCGAAGAAAATGGACAGTCATGGACGACTTTAAATCCTAGATCTGTTCATCTTTTCTATAAATTAATGGTGATTTATCAACTAAGATTCAACAATAGGAAAAACTTGAATGCTGAAAATGGAGCGAAGAAACCACCTCAGCCAGAGTAAAAAGCAAAGAAAGCCTATATCTGAAATATCTTGAGCTTGATCTCACAATAAAAGCTTAAATCTTAAAGATCTTGAGTTTTTTTTCAAAGGAAAGGCCTAGATATAAAGATCCTGGATTTGATCTTGCAAAAAAGGCGAAGAGAGAAGTGATACGGGTGCTGTGCTCCAAGAAAAATAGAGTAAGGTGACAACCAAACTCACCGAAGAGGCTCCCACAGGACAAAAGTGATGATGAAGAAACAGTAGGAAAAACAAATAAAATTGGAAAGCGAAAATCAAAAAGCAAATTTCAGTAGGTACATACAATCAAATTTCGTAGATGACTAGCATTGACTGCAAACCCATCTCTATCTCTTGAAAGATATGATGGATAGGTCCCACCTCTACAACAAAAAAAGCATGTGATTACCTACCATACCTTTAAAAATCTAAAAAGATATATTTTGAAAATCTTTTTTCCCCAACACCAGGTATATATATTAAGAATTTATTTAATTATTCTTTTAAGTTGATCGGATGAAAAATTTCGATCGGATGTTATTATTCCGATCGGTCGGATATGGTTATCTTTTCGCCAAGAGCGGATCGAATTGGAAGACCATCCATCGCCAAGAGCAAATCGGATGAAAAAAATTTCTATCGAATTTTATTATTTTGATCAATCGGATATGGTTATCTCTTTGTCAAGAACGGATCGGATTATTTCTCCGCCAATAGCGGATCGGATTGGAAGACCATTCATCGTCAAGAGCGAATCGGATGAAAAAAAATTTTGATCGGATGTTATTATTCCGATCGGTCAGATGTTGTTATTTCCACCGCCAAGAGCGGATTGGAGATTATCTCTCTGCCAAGGGCGGATTGGATTATCTCTTCTCCAAGAACGGATCAGATTGGAAGACCATCCATCGCCAAGAGCGGATCGGATGGAAAAAATTCCGATCGAATGTTATTATTTCGATCGGTCGAATATGGTTACCTCTTCGTCAAGAGCAGATCGGATTATCTCTCCGCCAATAGCGGATCGAATTGAAAGACCATTTATAGACAAGAGCGGATCGGATGAAAAAAATTACGATCGGATGTTATTATTTCGATCGGTCGGATGTTGTTATTTCCACCACCAAGAGCGGATTGGAGATTATCTCTTTGCCAAAGGCGAATTGGATCGGAAGATCATCCACCACAAAGAGCGGATCGAATGTGGTTATCTCTCTGTCAAGGGCGGATCGGATCAGAAGACCATCCATCACCGAGAACGGATCGGATGTGATTATCTCTTAGACAACATAAGCAACCGTAAAGCAGGTTAATAAATACTTATAAAATTATTTACACAATAAAATTGCAAAAAATTATTTGCAAGATAAAATTATAAAACGGGTAACTCTCCATAAGCGGGTAACTCTCAAAGTCAACATCTTAATTTTGGTCGGTCGATACTGACATCCCGACCAAGGTATTCTCCAAACGGGTAACTCCCCATAAGCGGGTAACTCCCAAATATAAGATTCTCCAAACGGGTAACTCCCCATAAGCGGATAACTACAAAAAATAAGGTTCTCCAAATGGATAACTCTCTATAAACAGGTAACTCTCGAAGACAAGGTTCTCCAAATGGGTAACTCCCAATAAAGGGAACTCCCAAAGACAAGGTTCTCCAAACGAGTAACTCCCCATAAGCGAGTAATTTCTAAAATTATTGAGCCTTCGATCTCAAATATCGAATTGCGTGAAAGGGGACTAGTGATAATAATTAAAATAAAATTAACTATAAGGTCGGCCCATTAAGAGCCCACGAAGAGGCTTAAGACCAGAAGTCCAAAAAACCTAACACTCAAAGCTATAAATTTGACAGGTACAAGCATAACAAGGGAGCTTTCTCTCTTTCTAACTTTTCAAACTCTCTCTCCATTAAGCTTTTTTTATACACTTCGATAGCTAACTTAGATATCGGAGTACAAAAGTCCAACAAGATCAGGCTAATTTTTTTTCATGTCATTAAAGTATTTTTTAATATATCTGACATCTCTTTTTCTACGATAAAATTTTATGTTTTATCAAAACTCATATATATATATATATATATATATATATTACTTATCATATTTTACTTACGTAATTTTCTCAAATTTAAATTAAGCACTCGTAGCATTTTTTGAAATATACGAGTAAAATTCGTTAATACTGCACGTGAATAGAATTCGTGTAAAAGTTAGTCGGTGATATTTAGCGTGAAAAGTTGCTGCAATTCAATCAATTCACTCTGTATCCTAATGAATGAAATCATCAAGAACATTTTATCATCTATTCAAAATATGATACTGCATTCCCAATCAAACTCCAAACATTAAATAATAATAATAATAATGCGTTGACATTAACAACAATTAGCAAACCAGCAGCATATTATTAATTGTCCAAACAGAGCTACAAAAGTATACTCCCTCCACCACACTTTAAATTATTTTTTATATTTTATTTTAAATATTTTTTTAAAAATTAAAATAATTTTATATATTTATCACTATTTATAATGCATTTTATTAAATATTTTTTTTGTTTATCTCTCTGTACTTTTAACTAAAAATAAATAAAATTTTTAAAAACATAAAAAAATTTATCAATAGTTATAATTTTTTTTTATAAAATTAAAATATCTTAATTATTTTTTTAATTTTCGTAAAAATAAAAAAAACACTTATTAAAATGGGACGGTACGGATGAGTAGTTTGTTCACAAACTTCAAGCATTGCAGCGTACTATTAATTGTTCAACAAAAGTTGCAATCTTAATGAGGGTTTCATCCACAATAAATAAATAAATAAATATATGTATTTAACTAAATACAAAAAAGTAGATCTTCAGTTCTCATTTTCTTGCTGTAGGACGTCATTTTCGATCCGATCTGCAAATTCGATCCGACCTGTAAAAGATTTATGATTGATCCGACTTGTATGATCTAAACAAAATCTACAGATTAAAACGAGTTAATCCAATTCGAGTGAAAAAAGGGGTTGACCCTAAGAATTTTGTATTAGTTTCCTTCTGCGTTTTGGGCAATAGCTAATGACCCTCAAAATTCCTTCTCATGCTTTTTTATAAAGTGCTAAAGAATATAAATAATAGTCTCCGGATGGTTCCAAAACAATAAAATAAGCAAATAAAGTTAGACATAAGTGGGGAGTTATGAATGCTAATGAGATTTAGCTCTAATATTGTATCCAATTCATTCATAATCCGATCTATTTAAATTTTATGATCCATTTGCCAAATTTAAATGTTAAAACACAATTTTATCGTAAAAGGAGAGATCGATGGTCATGATGAATGAGGCTTTAATGACCTGTAAAAAAGAAAACGAGCCCGATCTTGCCGGGCTTTTGAGCTCCGATGCCTAAATTAGCTATCGAAGTATAGAGAGAAAGCTTAATGGAAAGAGACTATTGAGAGTTAGAGAAAGAAAAAGCCCCGTAAGTTATATGTTTACCTCTCATATTTATACCTTTGAGTGTTGGGCTTTATGAACTTATGACCTTAAGCCTCTTCGTGTGCCTTTAATGGGCCGACCTTATAATTAATTTTATTTTTAATGTTATCACTAAATATTAATATTTAAATATATAATTTTTGATATTACAGTCATTTAAATGTCTATATTAGTAATTTAATACATATATAATATCAACAACATATAGTTTTATCTAACACCGGAAGTAAATTCGTTATCAGCTATCCTTTATTAAATCAATTATCAACTATGCTCAACCGTTGAACCAAATGTGATCCAAGATTTATTTATTAATATGATAAAAATATACTCTTAAATTAAAAAGTATAACAATTTTATGTTCTATAGCTTTATCAAATATATAAAAATTAATTATCAATCAGGTGCCAGAAAATTAAAACAAATGGAAACTTATTGAATTAAAGAAAAAACATATAATTTTTAATTTCACCGCCAACAAAATTTTTTTACAATGTTAAGTATCGAACTTTAAATGCCTATTTAATATGCAGACTACATTAGTTTTTTCGTTAAAAATAACAAAATTTATTTTTTTTAAAATTAAAAATTTTCAATTTTTATCTTATAATTACTATTATTTAAAAATAATAATATTTTTTATTGTTATAATTAATCGATTTTTATATTAATTAAAATAAAATTAGATAACTAATATTTTTAGATTAATTAAAAATCAAATTAAAAAGATTACAACCATATAAGTGCCAGTAAATTAAAACAAATGGAAACTTATTGAATTAAAGAAAAAACATATAATTTTTAATTTCACCGCCAACAAAATTTTTTTACAATGTTAAGCATCGAACTTTAAATGCCTATTTAATATGCAGACTACATTATTTTTTTCGTTAAAAATAACAAAATTTATTTTTTTTAAATTAAAAATTTTCAATTTTTATCTTATAATTACTATTATTTAAAAATAATAATATTTTTTATTGTTATAATTAATCGATTTTTATATTAATTAAAATAAAATTAGATAACTAATATTTTTAGATTAATTAAAAATCAAATTAAAAAAATTACAACCATATAATTTTTATTGCTTTGATCATGTTTGAATAAAATTAAATAATTTGTATTTTTGAAATTTTTTTTTTACAACAACACAAATTAAATTGGAGATAAAAATACCAATTATTTCTAAAACATATTAAATAGTCTAGGAATATAATAAAATATAAGATATTTTGTGATATAACTGATGATAATTTTATAGAAATTTTTAAGTTTGAATAAACAAATAATATTATATTAATTTAAATATTAAAAATAAAATTATATTTTTTTAAATTGAGGACAAATTTTAACATTTGTTATAAAAATTAATATGAGAATTAAGTAATGAAATTCCAAGTACCATCGTTTACAGCCACACGAGCTGCTTCATTTTTTAAAATTGTAAAACAAAAAATATGTTTTTATTTTTAGGCAGAAAGGGAGCGGAGGTAGCTAATCAATGGCTGAAGGGGCACGGCTACAGCCAAGGGAGAGTGGAGGTAGCTTTTGGATATAACGTAAGAACGGTGTTGTCTCCTGGAAACTGTGGCTCTGCCCACATATTCCGGCTCCGGCTTCTCTTCCATACGCACACTTCTGTTTTCCCCAAGTGCCCATTTGGTGGGAAAAGTAATCGTTAGCTGTCTTTTACTCGGGTATTCTTCTTTTCATCTTAAAAATTTGCTTATACATTTCTCAGTCGAACAATTTGTGCTGTGTAGTTTCAGCTCTTAATTTGTGCATATACGTACTGTTCAATAAGGATTTGCTATGGCATCGTCAAAGCATCAAGTTATTTGTAAAAAGATTGGATTTTTATGTTGGAAAGTCTGAGGAGTAGTTTTTCATTGAATTCTGTTGGATTCTTACTGGTTATCTGCAGAATTTTCGTTAAATCTAAAACAGTAAATTTGACTTTGTAAGGGGTGTTTTCTTCAAAATAATCTAATTTCTTCCTGAAAATTGGTTTCCTTTTAAATTTTGAACCTATTGGCTCATTAGCATAATTGCTACATATTTACTTGTGCTTATAATCATATATTTTTGTATTGTTCTTCATTTATTGCAATGTATTGTCATAAGTTAAGTTTAATGTCAATTTCATAAGCGATCAGTTGTCTGAGGTTTTATATGCAGCTACCTATGCTACCTAATCTGCGACTTGGTTACTTGGTACTGACTTCTTTTTTTTTTTTTTGCCATTCTTACTTTTAGGTTCAGATGGCTTTCGCTTTCTTTCAAGTTCATTAGACTATATAATAACTTAATATGGTCAACTAACAAAATTTGTTGTTAAGTTTCACTTAACAGTTCATTTTTGCATTTTCCCAGAAGGATTTAAATGTATGGATGTGGATTTTATTCTCTGGCTTAAATTGAAACTGCTTTATTTGGTTGGCTCCAGGGCAGATATTAGAATCGTGATATGGATGAAACTGTTTTGGATATAAATTTGAAATGTTTACGGAGAAGGTGTAATTTTAATAAACTGCTCTAACATTTTGGTTCTTGTTTTCCCTTCCCATTTTTCAAGTAAATATTGTTACTTTTATGCAATTTAAACTGAAATTCAAATCAAATTAAGGTTTTGTGAAATGCACTGAAAAATTTGAAAATATAATCACTTTGAAAAAAAGCAATAATGGTAGATGCATCATGAGACATCATTTTAAGATGGTAAAATTTGTTTGTTTTTGGAGATTGTCTCTTGATTTTCACTTCTATTGGCAAATTAATCTAACTAAAGTCTTGTTGAACATGACTTGGTGTCTGGAAGTGTACTACCTTTTCTTAAACTGCATGGAACTTTTTGTCATAGAGATGGCCACTACTATTTGATGAGGTCTCCACTAATATTTGGCAGGTCCTCTTGACAGATGTATTGTGCGCAAAGTCCTATATCAATCTTATTATATTTCCTGTTTACTTTTCTTTTCTTTCTTTTTCCTTTTTCCAAAGACTCTTAACTTTGTTATTGACTTGGTTATGCCTATGCATCCATTCAGAACTAATAAGTTTGATTCTTGCTCATTATTTGTTCTGATTTTTTTTTTCTTAAAAGCATAATCATCTGGTTGTGTTATGTTGTTTTTTGTCTGCTTATTTACCATGTGGAGGCACCTATTCTATCCTGACAGATTCTGTGTGGAAAGATTTCAGCATTTATTCCTATTGTCATTTCCCCACTTTTCCATTATTGTGAAATTTTAGACTAAAGTCTAAAAGCATAGAAAGGAAGAAGACAACTTGGTTTTTGTACTGCTTTCTGCTGAATGATGTGAAAATGCTTTGAATTTGCTGTTGAAGAAAGACTTGTAGCATATAAATCATTCTCAATTCAAAATGATTATTCCGGCTGGTAACCATTGATGACTTTATTTTCCAGCATATCTCACTTTGAAAGCTTAAAGTATGATTTCTCACACAGGAATGGATTGTTTAGGCAGGCTTTTTCCCCCCTTTTTCAATACTCTTTTTCTTCAATGCTTCTCAAAAACATAGTTTGCTAGTTAGATAATACAAGAATGAAGTGCTGGTTTTCACTTCTTGTGTGTGAACGTTGTGGTTTATTTTGGTGGGGTGCTCTATTTACTCTCACTAGATGAAGGAATATTTACATTAAAATGTATGATGACTAAGTTGAAGTTAGTGGAAAGGTATTGCCAGTTTCAGGGATGGACCCAGAATAAAAGAATATAAGGGAGCCAAAAATTAATAGAGGAAGGGATAAAAGGTTATTTTGTAGTTCCTTCCCAGGCCAGTTTACAGTTTCATCAGTAGGATTTTAGGAGCTGGATTATGCATGGTCACATCTATGATATGTTCATTTCTCTGAAAAGTATACTAAGTAATCCGATGTCACATAAATTTGAATTAGTGTAAGGACGGTTATGCATATGTGGGCCTGCTCAGTTAGGTTATTTGGAGGGACTGATTTCCGTTCTAACTTTTAGAGACATATATTTTTTGTATTTGGTGATAATAATGTAGATGCCTCATTATTGTTGTTTGCCAGAGTTGGTAACTTATTTTTTACCCTTTGTAAAGCATCTTTTGTGTTTCTTTGATGGTGATGGAACTTCAAATATGGTAAATATAAATGTTTTATAGTATAGCACTATTGGTCCCAAACATGATAAAGGAAGTTGCAGTAGGTTTACTAAGAGTGTAAAACTTACCTCACAGACTTGCATTATAGCTTTCTGAGATAATCTTTATGTAGATATTAGAATGGGGAGAAGCACCATCCAATATAATTTATACATCTTGTGGAAAATATAAGAGCAAATGGTGGAAAAGGATTCATGTCTTATCAAAATAAATGTGATGTGGTGTAGCATGGAAGTTGACAGAAAATAATTTTGCTACATAAGTCTGATGGTTGCAAAGGTATTACTTAAAAGATGCAGCATAAAATGAGTTAAACAATGAGATACAGAGAACTTTATTGGTGCGGGTTGATTGCTATTAATGTTTTCTCTATGTAAGGATGTTGCATGTTATCATATTGATGAAATTAGATGCTAACTAACTATAATAGTTTTGTTTGGCATGTAATTGCTAAGTGTAGATAACGATGATGAAAGTAGTTTGTAGCTTTCATATTGTTGTTTCCCCTTTTCATGAAAAAAAAATTAAACTTCTTTGAGTTATTCCTTTCTCTGTTTATATATCCTAACCTCATCTTATACTTTTTTCTAAATTGTTTTTCAGTAAAAGGATGCTAGGATCATCAGCATCTTTGTCAACCTTTGATTCTACAACACGATTAAGTTTTTGTACTGTAAGTACATTTTTACATCTCAGTTCAAAATAAGTACTGTTGCATTTCTCATTCTTATGGTCTATAAATTTTACTTTGCACAAGGACACTGGATGGACAATCCCTGCTATAGGACAACATAGTGTCGGGAAGTAAAAAGATTGCTGATTTGTGCTGTCTAGATGCTAATTTTGAAATCATGAATCTATTACTCAACTAATGTCTTTTTAGTTGGCTTATAGCATTCATTTCTGACAATAAAATGAGGGACAGAGACCGCATTTTACTTTCTTTAATTGGGTTAAGGCTTCAATTTGTTTCTTGCATTGGGATAAATCAATTTCTGAAGTGCATCTGGATTTAACCCTTACTTGGTTAAAACTATTCACTCAGAGACTCACAAAAGTTAACTGGACCACCAGCTAATATAAAAAACAAAAAAATGAAACCATCTGTTTGGTTGATTAGTTTCAGTTTGTCCACCCTCCTTTCCTTGCCCCCTCCTTCTGGTTATTTTGGCTTGTCTCTAACAAGTATTTTAGGTATCAAATTCACTAGATACCCAATTTGGGTGGCAGGCTTTTGCTTGGTACGTTCAGAAGCCCTAGATTCACTTTTTGATGCTCTGTCTTCCATTTGGAATAGATGCTTAATAAAAATTGGTTCCTGTTGGACATGTGATATCAACTTTTTTTTTTTTTCCGGCATGTGATGGCAAGTTGTGATTTCCTTTTGTAGCATTCAATTTCTGTTCTCTTCATGCATCTGGTCATTATTTTGAGCTTCACATGCAATTGGTAGAGCCTAAGCTTTTGGATTTTAATATTATAGTTTAATTTAAATTGGGTTTTTCTTGCAGCCCGATCTTTCAACTGTGTCAGCGAATATTGCACGTTGGAATGTGAATTTCTTTGGTGCTCTTCCATCCAATGTAATTCTAGGTGCCGGGGCCTTCTCTTGTGCTGCTCCTAAGAAGTGGATTATACAATCTACAGCACAAATTGATGACTTACCTTTGAGTGCTGAAGACAAGAAGACATGGGAAGAATGCAGAGAAGCTTTTTCTGCATTCAAGTTCAGTGTAGAAGAGAAAGACAAGATGCTCGGAAAAGCCTTTGGCCGTGTGCATTCACCTTATTGGGGGGAAGAACGGAAGCAAGAAGTCCCGAAATTCGAAACTGTAAGCGAAATATTAGATTATCTGAGGAACCTTGGCCTTTCCGACGATGATCTCCAGAAATTGGTGAAAAAATTTCCAGAAGTTCTTGGTTGCAGCCTTGAACGCGAGTTGACTGCAAGGGAGACTGTATGGCACAATGCACACGCTGCTGGCTTCGGTTCTAGCTAAGGCAAAATGTCAATCAATCTTTATTATACTTGAAGGAAACTCCACACCATGTTGTTCCTAGTTATACATTTTTGTATCAGTTTAATCCATTCTTATGTTGTATATTAGTTAACTCAATGGGATTGGCAATGTTTGAGCATTCACTATGATTATTAATACAGATGAAATTTAAGCTTAATGAAAGCTCACCAGCTCATTTTGGTATGAGTCTCATATGACCATTGTCTACTGGTTTACTACAAATTAAGCCTCAATATTTTAAGTTTAGACCATCCGTGATCATGGCCGAACCCGGTTGGAGCCAGAAGATGAAATGTATTGTTTAGACAGGTAATAAATTATGTTTATTTTGCTTGATCATATTTTTTTTCCCTTAAATCCAACTCATTTCAGGATATTATCACTATTCTAGATTCCTACATATGTAGACGATTAACAAAGTTCAACCTACAGAAACAACCATCTTATTCCTTCAACTAACTAAAGATAGCTTTTTTTTTCCCTACTCAATTAAAAAAAAGTGGGTAATGAGAAAAGAATAATAGATTAATAATAATAAAAAAAGAGATATAACGATGATAAATTAGTCTGATGAACAATATTCAGTCAAATTAATAATAATAGAAAAAAAGAGATATAACGATGATAAATTTTCTTATAATGCAACTATTAAAGAGGAAATATTAGTTGAATGTCTTAAATTGAATGTGACAAAAACACTTTGCCAGCTAATGTGGGACTGTAACTCACAAAAATTGAGTCAGCATTGCCATTAATTCACAATTTCCTTTGCTGCCATTGCCAACCTAATTTATTAACAAAACATTAAGCACTCATAACTACTTTTTTCCATAAATTACTCCTCGATTTCAAATTTAGTTATATCTATTCAATAGGTTTTCTGCTTTTTAACTAAAAATTGAGTGGATTCTGACTCTAATAAACCAAGGTGAATATGTATCGGTTAATCAATTTATAAGTAAATAAAAAAATAATCAGTCCATTAATATTGATTTTTTAAAATTACTAACCATTAATCAGTCTGTTACATTCGGTTAATCAGTCCATCGATTTCGATTTATTAGTTTGATTAACCAATATTTTTTGGTTAACCATTAAAATTTATAATATAAAATTATATAAAAAATTAGAAAAAACTTAATACAATTTTAAATGTGTAAAGTAATTTAATATAAAAATTGCAAAATAAACATAATTTACTAGCTAAAATTCATGTTGTATGAATTAATAGCTAATATTATAAAATAGATTTGATATTTGTTGAAAATTAATATGTTTGATTCTACGTCAAATAAAATTTTGGATTATATTAAATGTTTATATAACATAAACTTTAAAATATAAAAAAAATATAATTAAATGCTATTAACTAAAATATGAACACCAATAGATAATAAAAAAAATAACGTATATAAAAGTTAATTGGATACTATATATAAATATTATTATATAATTAAAGAAAATGACATAAAATAAATTTAGTTTAAAATATTATATAATTTTTATAGGAAAATATAAAAAATTAAAGTATAAAAATAAAAATATAATTTAAATATATTATTTTATGTAAATTTTAGAGAGAAATAGAAAAAATTGAAGATATATATATATGAACCGGTACTTAAAAACCTAAACCGTTACTATTAACCAAAAATATAAAAATTAAAAACTGTAACTAAATACATCGGATCGGTTACCGTAAAAAATTCGATTCGGTTTCGAATCGATTTTACAGTTAATCATATTTTCGGTTTTTTTGCTCACCCCTATAAACCATCATCCCTTTTTCTCTTTTTTTTAATGAAAACATTTTTTTTAATTTTTCGAAATTATTGGAAATTATAGTCAATTTACCATTGTTATAATTCAGTTACTATGTTAAATTTCTATTATACCCATATTTAGTTTTATATAATTAAAAATAACTTTCTTATTTTTCAATGCCAGTACTTATTAACAGTTAATATGCCATTTTCAATGCATATTAATCAACTTTAGATAATTAATTAATTTTAGTTAATGCAGAAGGTCAATAAGGCAAAAAATACACGTATGAGGTTTAAATTTTTGAATTTTTACTGCTAATTACCTTAACATTTAAAGTATTAAAATTCTAAACGTTTACTCCCTCCATTCAAAATAGATGACGTTTAAGGAAAAAAATTTTGTTTCATAATACATGACGTTTTGATATAATCAAGGCACATTAATTAATTTTTACCAAATATACCCTTAATTGATTGTGAAAAAAGATAAAATTTTATTAGTAAATGCAATTAATATAGTAAGGGTAACAAAGTCTTTTAATAATGAAATAATTGCATTTCTTAATTATTGTATATTCTTCTAAAAAGTCATCTATTTTGAAACAGATGGAGTACTATTTTTGTGATAAAGTCACCATTAAAAAAATCTATTAGCATGATGTATATGCTCCGTTTATTTTTCTCTATCATGTTGATATCATCACAAATTTTTCAGAAAAGGAAAAATATGCCATCGTTTATATGGGAATCAACCGATCACATAATACTATATATTTTGTATTATATTTTAGTAGTAAAATATGTCCATTTTGATAAGTTCAATTATAAAATTATCAATTTTAAAAAGTCATGTAGTGACAAATTTTCTTTTTTTTTTTGAAACTTTAATGGAAAAAACAATCTAAAAGGAAGTTAAGTAATATTTTGTAATAAATTTGAAAAGTTCAATGGTAAAAAAATTATTTTTATTCTAAACTAAATACATGTAAATTTATATTTTTAACTAAAGTAGGTAAATTTTCTTAATTCTTGAGAAATAAAAGTTATATCAATCAATTTGCATTTGGGATGTGTTTGCTTATGTGTGGGCTCTTGCATTGAGTTGGAGTTCTGACAAAGATTTTGATGGTGAATTCTGGTTGTTTTCATGGTTGATTTCGGCTAAAATGATTTTTGTTGAATTATTTTTGTATTATAAAATTTTTTATTATTATCGATCCGTTATTTTAATATATGTCCGGTAATAATGAATTATTAAGTTAACCCAATTTTTAAGCATAGATTAACATATGGTGATAATATATTCATATGATTTTGCAGGAGATTGTTTACATAACTTTAATTTTTTTAGATTCAGATCTGCATGGTTCAGCCATTACTAAAAAGATTAATTTTAAAAAAAAAAAAAATTTTAAATGCAAAAATAAATTTAATTTGGAAAACAAAATTAAGAGATATTGTAATTTAGGGTAGCTTAGGGGGGCATATGATTATTGCTGTGAAGCAAAGTAAGTTCTGAAAATCAGAAATAATATTGTTACTTAACAGCAATCACATTTCTTATAGAAATTTCTTATTATCAAAGCCATTTCTTTTGTCCACAATAAACTATAAATTCCACATAATTCCTTATTTCTTGGGAATTTTCATGTCAAGTTTTCCTTTTCGAATAATTATTAAACAACTATGCTTGAGTTATGAAAATCAATTTGCTTAATATGCAAAAAATAATTAAAAAATAAAAAACTAATGCAACAACCAACATTATAGAGTATTAATTAATCCTAATCAACAACTTTTTTTTTATTTGTTCTTTTGAAAATCCTAAGTAAACAAGCTAAAATAGACCAGGTAATTAATGAAAAATATAGCTCTGCTAGAATTTGAAATTACAATTAGAAAAAAATGGTAATATTAATTTTTTTTTTGCTGATAATCTAATCATTCTAATGTATAGAATAGCTATGTTTAGATATGCTGACTGCATACTTAAATTTTCAGTTTCATTTAGAAGTAAATTGTTTAAACTAATTGATTATAGAAAATTAAATTTGCTTGCCAAATTTTCATTCATCCATATTTTACATTTAATATTATTTATCCATTTTCCCTTTACTTCTCAGATTTCCTTTTTAATTTAATTAATCTTCTGACATAGAACAATTTAATCCTATATATATAAGCTTTAAATTTTCAATTAATGTGAAAATAAATAAATAAAAATTTATTAGTTAAAATTCGAGTGAAAGTCCAGTCCGCAAACAATTAAACAACAGGGCAAAAATTACATAAAAGATGATAATAAACCTGGTCATCTGGGGCTATAATTTTGCAAGGGAATAGGTCAGCTTTTTTTTTTTTTAATTTGTAATTTTGTCATAATTTTTTTTTTCTAAAAAAAAGGTAAAAACAACATATTTGTCCTCTATAAATAGGGGAATTGAGGTTGAATTCATTACATAATCCCTTAAATTGTGCTCAAGTTATTTATTTTCTCTTTCAATTCAAGGTTTTAATTTCATCTTCTGTCCTAAACAATGGCCTATTCCAAGATAACTCTTATCTTTGCTTTGCTTTGCATCCTGTTTATACATCAGGTATTTCTTTTTATTTTTAATTATTATTATTATTAAATTATTTTATTTTTCCATGAAGTGCTTAGTTTTGTTCTTCTTTCACTTTAGGCATCAACGAAATTACTTGATTTTTAATTACTGTTCTTCTTTATATAAAATGGATTTATTTTCTTGTTCTGTATCCTTTATAATATATAATTAACAATACTCTTTTGTTGTCTTAAAAAAATTCAGCTCAATATCATTGCAGTTGAAGCAGCAACAATAGGTAAAATAATAATAATAATATTATTATAAATCTTTTTTCCATTTTTATTAATTCATTTATATTTAAAAAAATAATTAAAAAAAATTCAGATTGCAAGTCAAAATGCGAGTACAGGTGCAGCAAAGCATCAAGGCATAAGATGTGCATAAGGGCATGTAATACGTGCTGTGAGAGGTGCGACTGTGTGCCCCCTGGCACTTCTGGCAATGAAGATGTCTGCCCTTGCTATGCTAATATGACCACACATGGTGGCAAGCATAAATGCCCTTAATTAATTAATTAAATTATGCATGAATTGAGATCAAATGTTTATTTATGTATGCTCATTTGTGTTTATTGCCAAAATTAATATAATTCTAAGTTTTTATTTATTTTTAATTATCTATCTACTATACTAAACTCTTCAATTTTTAAATAGAAATCTACTCATAATTATTGTAAATATAATAAATTCAATTTCCAGGATGTTCCAATAGAATTTACTAATTATTGTAAATACAAATGAATTAATTAATATAATCCAAGCATAAACATAGCTTGATATTAATTATTCCCTCAATTATTGATTAAGAAGCAATTAATTAATAGAAGAATATAGAAAGTCTAAGGGCACTTGGGCTTATTCCCATGAGTTCTAAGAGAGGCGTAGCAGGGACATGCTTGCTTGTTGCCATAGGTACCAGGAGGCACACATTGGCATCTCATACAGCATGTTTTACATGCTCTGTGGCACACGTTCTTTCTTGATGACTTCCTGCATCTTCTCGAGCATGCGTACCCGCAATCTGATCATTCCCAATTAATCAAACAATTACCATATAATCATACAATAATAATACCTAATTTCAAGAATGGAATAAGCATATTCACTCACTGATTTTTTTGTGATGAGAATAATGATGTTTCTTGTCTATTGCAACTTCATCAACCTGCTTACAAAGTCATGCACCCAATAAGCGAAAATCGGACTATTTAACTACAACAATTAAAAGCAAGAACCCTCACATTTGCAGCAGAGTTGCTGACAAGGGAATGCCCCATAAAGACCTGCAAAAAAAATACATCAAATTTTTTTTTTTTTTTAAAAGAATACATTTAGCATTGTTTTGCAGTCTTTGGCAGTAACGTTATACCTGAAGCAGCAGAATGACGATAACGAAAATGGTGGGGAAGAGCTTCATTTGCTGGTAAAATGACAAGGTTGATGTATTTTAGTTTGAGAGTTGGTGATAGAGGTTGGGCTTATGCACATATATATAAAGAGTAAGCAAAGAGAAGTAAAGAGTTTATCTTTATCTTTAATGGTTCACATGCAAAGATTATGGGAAAATCACAGTTACAGAATTGAGTGCCAAAGAGGGAAATGCTTATTTTGTGTGAAAATACTTTACTCTTTTTGGAAGCATCTTTCACTTTCCTTTAATTGCTTTTTAGTTAGAGGACAGCTGGTGATGCTTTGGATGGTTGGTACATATGGACAAGAACAAGAAGAGTGCATGGTGCCCTTTACAGTTGGCCAAAGTATGCACCATTGTCACCATTTCGGGCTGACCTTGGAGCATTGCATTATCACAAACCATTCCCATTTCTTCATTTAATAATGAAGGAATAAGGATTCAATTGGATGAGTTGTATGTTTCATTTACATCGCTATATTGACTCATATATTATGTTTTGGCTTCTTACTCTCTCTTCACCTTGCAATTATATACTTTTAACGTGCGCCAGTGAAAGTGAGAATGAAAGATGAAATCAATGTAAAAATGATTTGATAAAATCAACGATTCCTCTCGAAACTAGGAGTTGCAGAGTGAGGAGCTATTGGTTGTATATCAAACAGAAAATTTGTTGTGTTATAGCTTAAGATTATTAAGCGGCAAAAACGGTAGCTTGCATATGGGAAAACGCCATAAGGTACAGCCCAACAATTTTATATCTCAAAAAGAACTATATGAATGTATAGAGGCTTCTAGCCCATAGCATATTTCTGAGTCCACGATCGAGCTGTAGTCTCATACTTGGCTCTATCAGTTTTGTAGACTTGAGCAATCTCAGGCACCAAAGGATCATCAGGATTGGGATCTGTCAGCAGAGAGCATATTGACAACAATACCTGCAAAAATAACCTTATTAATTAGCACAAGTGCATTATCATAGGCAGTACAAGTTGAAAAAGTAGAACAGGTACCTTTGAAACTGTAAGCGCAGGGCTCCATTGTTCTTTAAGAATGTCCAGGCAAATGCTACCATTGCTATTGATGTTTGGATGATAAACTTTGGTCTTATAAATGAAACCTGGCAGAAATACAAACTTTCAATTTGATCATAAAGTCTCATCAGCAGGAAGATTCATCTTTCAGTTTGGAATGAACTACAGTGTACAAATACCAAGTTGGCAAACAACAATTAAGTCCAAATCTAGTAATTTCCAAAGAAATATGAGAATATTGACATTCTTTTCTCTTGGAACAAACACTCCCCCTTTTGGAAAATAGCTAGAAATGCAATTACAGAATCATTTTTGCTCAATCACGTAGTGATCATTAAAAATCTTAAACAGTCTGACAAGCTCTGTCATTATGTCTGTCCCTGCTTATTTTGTCAAGATTTCTGCAAATAAAATGAAATGTTGGGCGTTGGACTATATTATTATATATCTAATTAACTTTTTAAAACAGGAGGACGAGTACAATTTCTGGTAAGTCGATATTCTGATATTGTAATCAAAATTCCAATCATGTAACTTCAAAGAGATAATAACAAAAACGCATTTTATCTAAACCTGGCATTCTACATAATTGAACTTAAGGATGCCATTGATGGACTTGTAAAACAGCAGATGACAATTTTAGTGTTAGATTAATCATATAAAACAGTAATTATATATATATATATATATATATATATATATATATATATATATATATATATATATATATATATATATATATATATATTATCACATCTAAACCAATACAAGAGAAGATTATATTGATAAAACTTATATATTGCAAACACAATATATTAAGAATGCCCAGATACATAAGAATAGTATAGTGTGTGTGTTACCTTAGGAGGCTTGAATGGGTAATCAGGAGGAAAGTGTATGGATATCAAGAAAACACCCCCAGCATATGGGCTATCCGCTGGACCCAAAATAGTTGCTTGCCAATGGAACATGTCATCACCAGCAGGACCTATAATTTTTATGTGAAACATTATATATGAAACTTTAAGTAAATCAGCAACCCTTTTAGTATAGAGAAAAACAAACCAACCTGCACTGCAAGAGACTGGAGGGTCCTTCTGCAAGTCTTTCAATTCCTTATTAATCCGTTTCGAAGCCATTGTAACCCTTTAAAACAAAGCACTTTCTGAAAAACGAAAATTATCAAATTGCGAATTAGGAGAGAGCAACGGAACCCCTTTCTAGTTCCACTAAGAAAACTTGAACTGCTATAAAGCAAGAACAATGGGGGAAAAATACTTCTTTTCCATCAATAACCCTATTCTAATTTGAAATCTAGTAACCTAAATACATAAACAAAAGAGGCGAATTTCAATTCTTCAAGCTTCTAACGAGATAGATTAAGGAAGAAAATGAGCTTCAAATTTTCCTTGCAAACTGAGGAACTACACTCACACTCTACATGTTTGTGTGCGTGTATACACATATTATTTTTGAAACAACAATTCAAAGCTAGACAATTTCTTAATTTCTAAATATTTTATTCAAGGAAACAAATTAAAAAAGAAATTCTTCCAGTACAACAAATGCCTCATAAAAAAAAAATTTCCTTTTTCGCGTTCCAACATGAAATTAGGTTCAATCTTGTTTCTATTTTTTTTGAAACACAAACTAAAATCAATGAGCCCTCTCTAAGGATTACATATGAAATCCAACCATCATTACACAATTAACTTAAATCAAAACCCTAACAATCCGATTAGGATAAATCAATCGCCGTATATTGAGAGAAGAAAATTACATAAAAATACTATAAAAACTTTAATAAACAATACAGATTGCCGTCAATAATAATTGATGAGATAATATGCCTGACCTTTTCGATGTAAGCGAAGCGACGGACACCGCATAGACAGGGTCAATCGCGATTTGAAACGTGAACGAGAGGAAAGACGTCATTCTTACAGCTATATATACGATTCCCTACCATGCACGCCCAATGAAGGTTCTAGAATACGTGCCCGACTACTCCTGTAACTGTATACGTGCTCCTGGTGGGCCTAAATTGGTCTTTAGGCCTAAACCATTGTTTTCTTCAAGAAGAAAATTTTTATTTTTATCATAAGATTAAGGAAAGAGGAAATTACACTGTTTATTTTTTTAGTTTAAAAATACTTTATATATTTTTTTACAGTTTTATAATTTATATTTTTAACTTTCAAAAATACTTCATTTTGAGCATGTTTATTAGAGTTGCACATGGGGCGGGACAAAATCAGTGATTGTACCCCATTCACTGCTTTATCGGTGGCAGGAATTTCTCGTCTCCGCCTCCAATTCAATAACGAAAAGGGAATTCCCCCGTCCTCGTCTTCCAAAAAAATTATTTTTTTAATTTTAAAATATAATATTTTATAAATAATTAAAGTTAAAATATAATATTTAATAAATATAAAATATAAAATTAATCATAATTTAAATTAATATAAATTTTAACTATTGATAAATTTAAAATTAAGTATAATTTAAAACTTAATAATTATAAAATTAAATTATATTTTAATTTTAATTATTTATAAAATATTATATTTTAAAATTAAAAAAATTATTTTTTGATAAATGGGAATTCACGCGGGGCAGATACTTCCTTTCTCGTCCCCATTCTGAAATATATATCGAAAATTTTTTTCTTGGAAACTTACTAGTCCCTGTCAGCAAGTGGAGAAAGAAGAGGCATCACCATCCGTCCGTCAGGATAATCCCTCCGTCGCCGCCTCCTTCACCGCCATCACCATCCCTGTCAGCACCGTCCTTCGCCTGCGACGCCATCCTCCGCTGGTCACCACTCATTTCTCTGCTTAAATTTTCTCTTTACAGTTAATTTCTCCTCTCCTTCATGATCTATTCATTTTGATTTCTCTGCCCTGTATTCCTTCATTCTCTATTTGATACATGTTCTACTATGTATTTGTTTGTTGGAGGTGGTTTTCTTTCAGAAAGAAAATTTTGGTATAAGTAGGTATTATACAATCTGCTATGTATTTGTATCTTTGTAAATTTTTCTTTGAACTAAAACTTGGGTCGCCATTTGCAGAAGTTTCAAATTTGAATCTTCTTTTTAACTCTGCAATAAAATTCAGCTACAGTAGCTTCTTTTCTAGCATAGCTTGCTTTCACTGATGCATTTATCTATTTATCTTTATCAAACTTTTACATTTTTTGAAGGAATTTATTTTTAGGGGCAAGTTCTAATAGCTCAAACCATTTTCCCTTTTTGAGAAATTCACCTTCTTTACCTATTTGGTTTTGAATTTTTACTATGCCTGCGAAGATGAATTTTGGTCTCCTCTGTAGCTGAGCTTTTGATTTTTCTAAAATCAGCCTTAATTGTTGCATCTTATAATATAGTTTATAATAGAGAATCAAATGATGTTGTGTTGAGTCCTGATTGTTATGATGTATATTTTTGTTGGTTTGATATATTTTGATGTGAAGATTGAAGAGGGACTTGGATATGGAGAATTGGCTTGATGCATGTGAAATCTGAGAATTATGATGAGGATATGGAGTGAAATTAATAAGAGGGATTTTCCTTTACCTATCTTTCCTTGCAATTTTATGCTTACTGGATGTTGGTCTACATTTAAGCATTGATTGTGTGATTTATTAGGGACCAATTACGGCTTTAAAAATCTAGGCAAAATTTTTAGTGCTTGAAGAAGGTAGGGGTTTATGTACTATTTTGATCAGGCAGCTATTTGAGGCAGCTATTTGTTACTTATTGATTAAGTTATTTACATTTGTAATTTTTTTAGTCGATTGCACATTTATTTTCAAGGTATTGTAAAGAAAACCTATAGTTAGATTAGAATTGCAAATTGAAGCAGTTGTCATTTTCTCTTTTGATTCAAGTCTTGATATATGGTCAAATGGGTTAAGGGCATTTTCTTGGATTTTCCCTTCATGATTTGTGTCTTTTGATTTTATTCTTTTTTGGTAGCAGTGATTTTATTCCTTTTTGGTAGCAGTGGATACAAAGTTGGTGTAATAGTTTGATAATTTTTCTTAGTTCTAAAAACTAACAAGAGGTTGTGTTTAGAAATGTTGAAGCTCTTAAACTTATTGATATATCAGGAGCTCTAAATATTTTTTATTGTATACATATGGAAAGAATGGTCTTTAATGGGTATAAATATATGGTAGGTAGTAGGTACTTTTAGTTCTGAGCATAAATAGCATGAAACTTGCATCTTTCCCACCACCAACGACTCCTCGCTACCATTAGTCAACCCCCAACCACTAGCATTGCTTTCCATGTTCTGGAAATTAGAACTTCTTCAGGGCTATCCAATGAGAACTCAAAATATGGAACCCCCTATTTATTTTCCGACTTGAGACAAGCATGTAAATGAACAGGTGAAGATGACATAATTGATTAATGGTGGTCCTTTTTCCTTTTCGGGTTCTTCCAATTCAGATACATTACTTTTATATTAATCTACAAGCCTTTAATATTAGAACTTCTTTCTCATTAGTTTGGTGCACTTTTTATACATATGTGATGAAATTGTTGCAGCATTGTTAGGTTATAGAAATGTCGGATTCTATTAAGTCAAAAAGATCAGGAACAAATAAAAAGATATGGACATTTGATGAAGAAACGAAACTAGTTGAAACTCTTCTCGAGTTACATAATACTGAAAGATTTAAAGCCGACTGAAATTTCAAACCTGAACATTTTAATACTATGGAAGACAGTCTTATAGAAAAGTTACTAAATTGTGGAATTAAAGCGAAGTCTCATATCGAGTCAAAAGTAAGAAGTTTAAGAGCCAATTTTGGTGTTGTGCATGATATGTTAGCTGGTTGAAATTGTAATGAATTTGGTTGGGACTCAGATCGAAAATGTATTACAGCTGAAAATGTAGTTTTGGATGAGTATTTGAAGGTACAATTATAATTTTTTTCAAATCTTTTTTAAATCTAAAAATTATTAATTTAAAAATGGTTATATGTTTTTGCAGAGTCATCCAGATGCTGAACCATTCAGGTAGTTTGTGTTGAGGAAGCAATGGTCACGACTCGGAAAGAATCTCACGACTCGTGAAAGAAATAGGGATAGACAAAAATGGAAATCATCACGAGTCGGTATGTACCTCACGACTTGTGAGCCCTGCGCTTCTGTATTACACGTGATACCCTTCACGACTAGTAAGTCTGCTCACGACTGAATAAATAAAGCCTCTGGAATACTCGTGAAGATGTTCACGAGTCGTGATGAACTCGTGAACATGATACAATACTATAATTTTCTGCAAAATCTGACCAAACTTGAGCCAAAAGTTAAAATTACAACAGATAAATAAATCAATAAGAAAGAAAACTATAAACTACTTAAAACTTAACCAAAAATAAATCATAAACAAAAACTCTAATTTAAAAGCAAACAAAACACAATATAAAAATTCATACATCTAATAACTAATTTATATCATACAATCCTAAAACATTACTCTTTTATATCATTCAATAAAAATTCATTCAAACCGTTCCCCGGCAACGCCGCCAAAATCTGATAGGGATTTAATTGAACCCTTAGTCTCACTAGACTGCGTATAGGATGAGTAGGGTATCGTTCCAAAGGGAACGGGGTAAATTTTGTATTGAAATCACAAAGACTAGATGGATAGGTAACGAATAAAATAAAGATCATGCATTTAACTAAATATCTAAACTACTTTGGATATATTAAATTAATTTGGATTAAAGATGACTTAAATGATGGTATGAACATACATTAAAAATTATGAAATAGTAATTCATTTAAGAACAAGTTCTAGATAATTATATAAATAAAGTGACTGGAGAATTTAGCCAAGATTCTTTAAAGCAACTCTCTTTGTCAGTAAAGATGTTTTCATTTAGAGTCTATAAGCACTCTCATGTCATTATAGAGATAAACAAAAATTATGAAGCTCTATGCCAATTCTTTAACCCCTCAAAGTGAATTCCTTAAGTCAAATTAAAGGAATTCAATGCTTCAAGTACATTCATTTATTTTTTCATCAAAGAATTCCAACTCTCATTGCGAATAAATTGACTATCATGCCAAATATGGTGGCCAATTATACATAGCAAATCAAAGCACACAAAATGGATGTAAATCATAATTCATGCATAATAAGAATAAACATGTCTTAAACAAATACTAGTGCATATTTATAATGTACAAAGGAAACTAGCCAAATACATATTTGAATTAAAGACAAACAAGAGAAAGAAAACTATCTCATGTTCCTTTGGCTTGTCCCTTTGTAGTCATCTACTAAAAGCTAAGTAAAAATGTTTATCCAAAACAATAACTATATTTCTAAAAACTAAAACATTGATTGATCTCCTCCTCTTTCAGCATCTTGGATCCCTATTTATAGAGATTAAGTCTACAGATATGTTCCTTCAGAATAGTTGTCAATCATGGAAAGTTGCCGTGAAAAGTCCTGATGGTTGGCTGAAGGATCGGGTGCAAAAAGGTGGCATCGTTTGGGAGCAGGCGTCATGTCCGACTCGTGAACACCTTCACGAGTCGTGAACTCCATCAAACTGTCTTCACTCATGAACTGCATCCGACTGTCTTCACTCGTGAATCTCCCTCCGACTCTTGACATTCCTGCTGACTCGTGAACTTGTGTGTGAGTCGTGAACTTTTGTGTGACTTGTGAAGTTTGTGCGACTCATGAGCTTTTGTGTGATTCGTGAGCCTGGTTGTGAGTCGTGAATCTGTGTGTGAGTCGTGAACCTGTGTGTGACTCGTGAGCCTGGTTGTGAGTCACGCACTGCATCACGACTTGTTTGATCTTTCTTCCTTTTTGCACCCAAATTACCCTACAATGCAAATAAACACATAAAATAGACAAAAATACATAAAATATAAATAATTTAACATACTTAGCTACCTAAATGAAAGATAATATACATTAAATAATATATCATTTTATATGGTATCAGTAAACTTTACTTTGAATATTAGAGTTAAAAATTATATTTTTATGAGTTTGCATTTTTAATATAATTTTTTTTAACATTATGTTTTATTAAATTTAGATTTTTATATATTTATAATATAATAAATATATAAGTATATAAAATAATTAAAAAATAAGATAATTATATAAAAAATTAATAAATAATTATAAATACAATTACATTTCAAAACATGTATATAACGCAACCAAAAACATAGGAATATATTTGTTATTATATTACATTACTAATGTTACCAAACATAGTAATATAATCAAAATTATATTACATCTTTTAATCCATTATATTAGCCATTACATTACATTTCTTTACGTCGTACCAAATGTAGCCCAACTACTTTTCAACGAAATCATTCTCCTCTTTGATATCTTTAGCTGATAAAATTCCATTTTCCTTCTGATCTTCTTTAGCATTCTCTTGAGCTTTGGTTTTAGCTTCTTCCTTTGCTTTCTTTCTTGCTTCATCCTCCTTCGTCTCCTCAAGAATTTTAATCAAATTCTTCAGACAATTAATTTGTTCATCTTCTTCATCTGATTTGGGCATTAAATTCTCTGCAACATCTGCTGGAGTGATGTGGGTTTTCTCCAACAATTTCTCAATCTCTAGATAAAGTGGATGATCCTCAATATCCAAATAATTTTTAGCTAAAACCTTAAATGCTTCAAAACAACAATAGGACATTTCAATATGCTTATCCATTCTTCCCCTTCTAATCAAAGCAGGATCAAGCTTCTCCACATAATTAGTAGTAAACACAATTATTCTTTCTCCTCCACAAGCTGACCAAATGCCATCAATAAAATTCAATAACCCAGATAATGTCACCTTACTTTTTTTATTATTTTCCTCTTCATCTTCTTTCTTCTTCTTTGAAATTGGATCTTTCTTTTCTTCATCATCACCATCCTCTTCATCTTTCTCCTTCTTTGGCTTTCTCTGACCAGTCAGATCCAAAGAGCAATCAATATCTTCAATCACTATTATAGACTTACTTGTGGTTTCAATCAGTAGCTTCCTGAGCTCACTGTTATCTTTCACAGTCGTCAATTCAAGATCATAAACATCATAACTCAAGAAATTAGCCATGGCAGCAATCATGGTGGATTTCCCAGTTCCAGGAGGACCATAAAGGAGATACCCACGCTTCCAAGCTTTACCGATCTTTGCATAATAATCTTTCCCTTTACTGAACTTGATAAGGTCGTTCGTAATCTCTTTCTTGTGCTTGGTAGCCATACCCAAAGTATCAAACGTCGCCGGATGCTCGAAAGCGACATGGCTCCATTTGGTTGCTTTCCATCCATACCAATTCTGACTAGGATTGTTAGTGTAAAGCTTTCTCTGCCTCTTCTCCAGTGCAACTGCCTTCCCTTCTTTCAAAACATGATCAATATAAGAGGTTGTGATGATTTCTCTATAACTTCTACCAACAGTGAGCCTGAAATATCTTCTGTCCTCCGTTTCTGGGTAGAAAGAAAATGACTGCGTTTTTGGAATGTGTTTGTTTGAGGCCCACCAGACTTTAATTCCATTAAAATCATCAGTAATTTCTTCATGGTCATCCATGCTTAGAATAATAGAGTGGCCATCTCTGGAAACATTAGCTTTGAGCCTTTTAGCTCTCATGGCAGAATTTGTACTAAGGTAGTTCTGAATGGCGGAGTAGAACTCGCTGCGCTTGAGCCTTTCGCCTGTGTATTCATGGAAAGTGATTTGGATATATGGGTAAAAAACAGCAATCAATTTTTGGGTATAGTTGTCAAAATAGGTGCGAAGTTGAGGAGGGAAATATCGATCAAACATGGTGAGAGCAATTAGTATGCCTGTAATTGCTGTGCTTAGTTGAAGCCATAACTCCGCTATGCTCATTTTTGGCGACAGTAATGAAATAAAACCAATAATATTGGTAAATTAAAACTTACATGCAAAACAGAAAGATATTTAAGATTGAAATATTGACTGAGAACAAAGGGATGGAGAGGTACTTAATCAGTGTTTGTTGTTGTTTATATAGAAAACGAGATAAGAAAGATTGGCGTAGGGAAGAAGGCTGTGGAAATTTTCCAATTCCATGCAACGCCAAAGAAAGCGAGTACATAAGCATATATTGTGTCACCCATGACGTTTTATTCATTTTTACTTCCAATCTATAAAACAGAAAAACCGATTCCAACTTTAATTTTTTTTCCATAGCTAACCAAATATTGAATCGACCCCATACAATGGGGGTGGATTTGTTCGATTTTTATACCTTATAGAAGTCTAATTGAAATTTAGGTGCTTTAGGAAATATTGTAATTAATTTTTGATTGATCCCATCTACGTACTCATTTTTTAAGTTAAAATTACTGCCAGTTATCGATACATTTTAATTTCTAAAATAGCTCCTATAGTTGCAGTTTTTTTGAAAGTGGTATAAATTTTAAAATATAATACTATAGTAATATTTGTTAGAAAAAATCGGCATAAAAATTTTAAAATATTTTTCAAATTATTCATATAAAATTTAATTTTAAACATAATTTATAGAATTTAAATACATATATTCTGTAAATTTTATATAAAATTAACTTAAAATAATTGTAAAATACATTAAATTATTAAAAAATAAAAAAAAATATACAACCGTTTATGATATATTAAAGGTGATTAATTTTCTTTTCTTTAACTTTTATATTTTGATAAATCTAAGAAATATTTAAAATTAATTTTATGTGAACGTAATTTTTTAATTTTATCAATTCTGTTTAAATTAAATTTAATATGAGTAATTGAGAAAATATAAAAATATAATATTAAATTCAATAAGATATAAGAATTTAGGTAGTTCGGAATGAGTTTTTCTTTTTAAAAAAATAAAAAACCAAGAAGTTGGACCATGGAATAATGTGTATCGAAATGGGAGTAGCCCCATGTGGGTACATTTCTGTCGCCATGGAAAAATTAATTGAATTAGCAAAGGATTACACTTAAATTATGAATTTAAAGCATGAATTGCCACGTGGAATTTGTTGGAATTTGAGATGCAGTTTTGTTCACAAAGAAGAGGATATATATATTTTATTCAAAGCAAACTCTTGGCTTAAATAAGCCCTTACAAGAAGATAAAAAAAAAAAACAAACAGTCCACATTTTATGACTCCTAAAGACGTGATAAGTAGCTACAGAAACAGTCAAACTCTAACTACTTGTCCCAAAAATAGGGATTATTAGTTAAATAAAATCTTGACAAATTCTAACCCAACAATTCCTCTCCTAAACTGATTGCAGTAATGCATTCAGTTTACTTCTGGTACCATACATACTCCTAACAACTCACGCAACTTTAAAAACACATCCAGCTTGAGTGGTTTTGTCATTATATCTGCAACTTGTTCTTGCGTGCCACAATGTTTCAGTTCAACTACTCCATCTTTAGTTAAATCACGCAAGAAATGAAACCTTACATCAATGTGTTTGCTGCTTCCATGCAGGACTGGATTCTTGGACAATTTAATAGTGGAACTGTTGTCACATAACATTGTGGTGCACTTGCTTTGAGAGTGATTAAGTTTCTCCAGAACTCTCCTCATCCACACCCCTTGACATACGCAGGAAGCGGCAGCCACAAATTCTGCTTCAGTAGTAGATAAAGTAACCACAGGCTGCTTTTTAGAGGATCATGACACAGCTCCTTCACTTAGTATAAATACATAACCAGAAGTACTTTTCCTGTCATCTGCATCTCCTGCATAATCACTATCTGTATATGCCATCAACTCACCATTGCCCCTTTTTCGATAAAAAACTCCCAAATCCACAGTACCTTTCAAGTATCTTAACACCCTTTTTGCAGCTTGTAGATGCAACTCAGTTGGACTTGACATGAATCTGCTAATGAGACACACCACGTACATTAGATCAGGCCTGGTTGCAGTCAAATACATAAGACTTCCAATTAGTTGTTTGTACATTGTAGAATCCACCTTGACTCCTCCTTCATCTTTCATTAATTTAACACCGGGAACAACGGGATTCTTCACGCTGTTACTCTGCTCCATCCTAAACTTCTTCAAGACTTCTTTTGCGTACTTCTTTTGACTAATATAAATGCCTTCAGAATTTTGTAAAACCTCCACACCCAGAAAATACTTCATCTTTCCCAAATCAGTCATATCAAATTCAAGTTTCATAGAATTTTTGAATTTGACAAACATACTTTCATCATTACCGGTAAAAATAAGGTCATCAACATATAAGCTTACAATCAAGATTTTACCTTCATCTTCTCTTTTGACGAACAAGGTGTGCTCACAGCTGCACTTCTCAAATCCTTCCTTGATGAAGTATGTTTCAATTCGGCTATACCATGCACGAGGTGCTTGTTTAAGGCCGTACAATGCTTTCTTCAATTTGTACACCTTATGCTCTTCCCCTTTCTTTCCATAACCTTGTGGTTGCTCGACAAACACAGCTTCATTCAATTCTCCATGCAAGAAATCGCTTTTGACATCAAGCTGATACATATTCCAACCATTATGAGCTGCTAAAGCAATTGTCATTTGGATTGTATCCCATCTAGCCATAGGTGCAAACACTTCAGTATAGTCTATGCCATGTTGCTGGGCATAGCCTTTCGTTACCAATCGAGCCTTACACTTATCAACCTCACCATTTTCGTTGAGTTTAGTTTTAAAAACCCATTTTACTCCAATCTTCTTAGCTCCTTTAGGCAGATCTGTTAGCTCCCAAGTCTTATTCCTCTCGATTGCTTCTATCTCCAAATCCATTGCAGCTCTCCATTTGGAACTTTGAGCAGCTTCTTCAAAGGTTGTTGGATCTCCATTTGAAGTAAACAGAACTAGATTATGTTCAATTTCTTCATTTGAAAATTCTCCACCACTTATGTAATCTTCCATCCAGAACGGTGCTCTTCGATTTCTCCCTCCTCATGAACTTGGTGAACTTTCAGATGTTTGAGAGAGTTCTCACCAGGTGACTCATTTGAAGAGGTATTGTCTTCTCCTCCCTCTTCTACTACCTCCTCAGCTTCTTCTTCACTTTGATCAATTTCACTTCCATTGCTATCTCCCCACTCCAGCACATCAAGTCTTGCTTCTTTATTGTTCCTCCCCTAATCACAGCACTCATTTTCTTCAAAAATAACATCTCTGCTTACAACTATCTTTGCAGATACTGGATCATAAAGTCTATATGCTTTAGATTCTTCACTTATCCCTAGCAACACACATTTAGAACTTTTATCATCCAGCTTCTTTCTTTTTCTTTCTGGCACATGAACATGGCCAATGCACCCAAAAATTCAAAAATAATCAACATTGGGTTTAATACCACTCCAAGTCTCTTCAGGGGTTATCTCTTTCAATGCTGATGTAGGACTTTTATTAAGTACATGTGCTGTCCAGTTTGCTACTTCTGGCCAGAAATTCTTTGGAACTTGCTTCTCTGATAACATGCTTCTAACCATGTTCATGATTGTCTTGTTCTTGCGTTCAGCTACTCCGTTTTGTTGGGGAGTGTAGGCTGCAGTGAGCTGCCTGCTGATGCCGTTATCTTTGCAAAAGGCATTAAACTCAAGAGATGTGAATTCTCCACCCCTATCTGTGCGTAAACAGCGAATGCAAGCACCTGTCTCCTTTTCAACAAGATTTTTATAATTCTTGAAAATAGTCAAAGCTTTAGATTTCTCAGTAAGAAAATATATCCACACCTTACGACTATAGTCATCAATAAAGCTTATGAAATATCTCTTTTTACTGTTGGAGGCTGGGCTGATGGGTCCGCATATGTCAGAATGTACCAACTGCAATTTTTGTGATACTCTCCACAAACTCTTCTTTGGAATTGCATCCCTGTGTTGCCTTCCCACCATGCAATCAGTGCATACTTTGGATGATTCACTCAGCTGAGGTATCCCTTTCACCATATTCTTATATTGCAAAGTTCTCAGACCCTTGAAACTTAGATGCCCATATCTACAATGCCAAAGATGAGTGCTTTTTTCAAGAGTTATCTGAAAACAAGTGGAAGCCTTTGGTAAGGCCTTTACAAGCAACATGAACATTCTGTTTTGCAGACATTGTTGTTTGTATAATAAGTCCTTTCTCGGGATGATAGACTTTACATGCTCCATGTTGTATCAAAATAGCCACACCTCTTTCTTGCAATTGTCCGATACTCAACAAATTATTTTTTAACTCAGGTATATAGAAAACATCAGTGATCACCTGAGTATTTTCAGCAATTTGCAGTCTGATGTTACCTTTTCCCATCAAAAGCATTTTGGAGTTGTTTCCAAGCTTCACAGATTGCCGAAATTCCTCATCAAGGTCAGAGAACCACTGCTTATTTGCACACATGTGGTTGCTGCATCCAGAATCAAGAAACCATACATCTTTTCTCCGTGATTGATTAAGTTCCACGTACGACATCAATAGCATCTCTTCTTCCTCCTCAAGCTCAGCATAATTTGCTCCTTTCTCCCACTTAGGACATTCATATTGAAAGTGCCCTATTTGATGACACTTCCAACACTCAGTTGTGGCTTTACTGAATGCTTGTCGACCTCTTCCTCTTCCTCTAAAAGCTCCACGTCCCCTTCCTCTGTCACTAGCTCTTTCTTCATAAGAAACTTTCAATGCTTGTTCATCTCCACCATTTTTCTGAAACTTCTGTTCATGGATAAGTAAAGAGCTCTGTAACTCATCCATCGAAAGACGATCAATGTCTTTCGACTCCTCTATTGAGCACATAATGTAGTTAAATTTTTATGTGAGGGTACGAAGAATCTTCTCAACAATCTTTACATCTGGCATATCCTCACCGAAATTTCTCATATCATTGGCAACCACCATCACTCTTGCAAAGTAGTCTGTGATTGACTCCCCAAGCTTCATCTCTAGGACCTCAAACTTTCTGCGAAGAGTTTGAAGTTGAGCACGTTGAACTCTCGCGTTTCCTTGATATTTTATCTTCATTGAGTCCCACAACTGCTTGGATGTTTCCTTTTGAGTGATTGTCCTCAAGATAGTCCTATCAATTGACTGAAAAAGGTAATTCTTTACCTTTAAATCTTTCAACTTCAACTCCTCTAGAGTTTTTCTCTATGCATTAGTCAATACCTCTCTAGCAGCAGGCTCTTTGTAGCCTGTCTCAATTAAACTCCAATACTCCTTTGATCTTAGGAGATTCTCCATAAGCATGCTCCAATGATCGTAATCTCCGTCAAACTTGAGAATGCAAGGTTGAGCAAAACTGCTTGTCTCACCTGACATCTTGCACTTGCTACTTCTTACACACACTCTTTCTCTCGTGGTATTTCACTCACTCTCTCTCTCTCTTCTTTTCTCACTGTGTTTCACTCCTCTCACACTGATCGGTCCTCTTTCAAGGCTCTGATACCACTTGTTGGAATTTGAGATGCAATTTTGTTCACAAAGAAGAGGATATATATATTTTATTCAAAGCAAACTCTTGGCTTAAATAAGCCCTTACAAGAAGATAAAAAAAAAAACAAACAGTCCACATTTTATGACTCCTAAAGACGTGGTAAGTAGCTACAGAAACAGTCAAACTCTAACTACTTGTCCCAAAAATAGGGATTATTAGTTAAATAAAATCTTGACAAATTCTAACCCAACAGAATTTTCCTCGGATGACTTTTCTTGTGGTAATAAATGCATAAGAAATTATTCAAAAATAAATAAAATAATGCATAAGAAAAGAAACTAGTATCTGCATTCCATTTTGGTGCTTTAGGAAATATTGTAATTAATTTTTTATTGATCCGATCCACCTACTAATTTTTTAGTTAAAATTATTGCTAATTGTCGATACATCTTATATTTGCGAAGTTTTTGTGAAAATTGTATAATTTTTTAAAAATATTTTAAAATCTGATACTATTTAAACTTTTGAAGTATTAAAAATCTATACAAGAAGTATTGATATCTATCGGAGCGAAACTCACGCTGCACAAACTAGAAGACAGGGAGTCAATGTTAAAAATTGACTTATTTTTTCTCATTTTTCTAGTAGATTGGACTTTTATAACTTTATTATTTTCTAGCAAAAGTTTGGATTGCTGCTTTTTTTAAATAATAAATATACCCTCATTAAAGGAACAATGTACACAAAGATCAGGAGAAGAGAGAGGACCAAATATCATACATTACTAAAAAATATAAAAAATGTGAGGAGTCAAACTGTAAAAAAAAATATATATATATATATATATATATATATATATATATATATATATATATATAAGGACTTATATAGGTATTAATCTAAAAATAACATAAAAATTAAAAAAAATCTGCCTAACTCAAATCAAATACTCTGTTGTTATTTTTCAAATTTAAACAAAAATTTTAAACTAGAATAAATTTTACCGAACATAAAAGAATAATAACAACATTTGACCTCTTTTAATTTATTTGATTTCTCTTTTATTAGATAGTATCATCATTCTAAAATCTATTAATTAATTTAAAAAATGTGTTTCTAAACTAATTATATCAACGAACTCTTAATTGAAAAAAAAATTAGGTATAATTTCACATCAATGCCCAGTGGCAATGACCTATAAACCATATATTTTTACGTCAATAATTAAAAAAATTGTAAATGTCAAAATCGGCACACACGTTGTTGGTTTATGATACTCTAATTTTTGCTTTATTCTGTCAAATACTGATAAATTTTATATGATTTTTTTCATTTCAAAATTTTAATTATTTTTATTAGTAACACCAACTTATAAAATACTTTCAAAAAGTACACCACATTCAAAAAAATTTTAATATTTGCAGTATAATGCAATATTCTAGTAGTTTATATTGTGAGACAACGAATAAAATATAAAAAATGGGGTCCATAGGAAATAGAAATAAGTCCATATGATGTAGAAACAAAATAAAATAAAATTGAGTCAACACAAAAAAAAAAAAGTTATTGCCTCTTACCATTTTCTTTGTTTATTACAACAAGTCCATATGAAATTGGTGGCCTATTTAGAGTGAAAAAACTAGAAATAAAAAATATAATAGGGAAACAAATTAAAAGAGTCCAAATATAAATAAGTAATATAAACTCAAACCAACTATAATTATAATCTTTAAGTAAAAGTCCAAGTATAATAAAAATAAAGAGTCAAACAGTATAATAAAATATTTTATTATTTTAAACTGCGATACAAGTTTGTCTGATAAATAAAATAATATAAATTAAAATAGAGTTTATATGAAATAGAAATAAATGCATATGAAATAGAAACAAAATAAAAGAAATTAAATTGAAGTCTAAAATAATAATAATGCCGTGTACCCTTTCATAATAGAGTAATTATAATTATTTGTTTATATAGGTCCATATGTAATTGGGAAATTTTTTTAAATAATGAAATTTAATAAAATATTTGTAAAAATGAGATATGTCAAATAACACCTTTAAATTTGTCTCCATTCTCAATTAAATTCCTTACGAACCAATTTTTCTTTTAATTAATCAAAATTATGTCAAATAAGCCATGAAGAATTAAAATTAAATTATATGCATTACTATGCTCATGCCGCGATTTCTTTCTCCTAATGAGGGGTTAATTTCATCGGTGATCATTCATGTTTGAAAATTATAACGTTATAGTTATTATACTATGATTTGTAATAAAAAAATCACTCAACTTTTATTTTATAACAAAAAAGTCACAATGACCGAAAAATCAAGAATCTGGCCACCATAATTATTGATAACAGCAAGATTTATTCACAGTAGTAAAAAATATACTTTCTTATAATCTTGAAATTATTGAAGTATCAAAATTTGTTAGATATTTGATAGGCAAAATTGATATTTATCTTCATATTTTCAATTTTCCGGTGGCCGGATTCTTGATTTTCTGGCCATTGTAATTTTTTTTGTTATAAAATAAAAGTTGACTGATTTTTTTGTTACAAATCGTAGTATAGTGACCATAACGTTACAATTACTAAACATGACTGATTACGGATGAAATTAACTCCCTAATGAGCATTTTCAATTTGCTGTAAATTTAATGGCTGAGTATTGCTTCATTTAAACTCGATATGCAACTAAATTAGAGTTTATTTGATCCAATTTTAATTCTTTAGAAATAAAATAATTAGGTGTTTTATGCCCTTATTTGACTCTTCCCTCTTAATAACTATCTAATTCGACATATATTGATTAATAACTATATGTTAAATTGTTATGTCAAAAACTTACATGCAAAACAGAAAGATATTTAAGATTGAAATATTGATTGAGAACAAAGGGATGGAGAGGTACTTAATCAGTGTTTGTTGTTGTTTATGTAGAAAACGAGATAAGAAAGATTGGCGTAGGGAAGAAGGCTGTGGAAATTTTCCAATCTATAAAACAGATAAACCGATTCTAATTTTAATTTTTTTTCCATAGCTAACCAAATATTGAATCGACCCCATACAATGGGGTGGATTTGTTCGATTTTTATACCTTATAGAAGTCTAATTGAAATTTAGGTGCTTTAGGAAATATTGTAATTAATTTTTGATTGATCCCATCTACGTACTCATTTTTTTAGTTAAAATTACTGCCAATTATCGATACATTTTAATTTCTAAAATAGCTCCTATAGTTGCAGTTTTTTTTGAAAGTGGTATAAATTTTAAAAATATTTTAAATTTTGATACTATAGTAATATTTGTCAGAACTCACACTGTATAGGGTCAAAAATCAGCACAAAAATTTTAAAATATTTTTCAAATTATTCATATAAAATTTAATTTTAAACATAATTTATAGGATTTAAATGCATATATTTTATTAATTTTATATAAAATTAACTTAAAATAATTGTGAAATACATTAAATTATTAAAAAAATATACAACCGTTTATGATATATTAAAGGTGATTAATTTTCTTTTCTTTAACTTTTATATTTTGATAAATCTAACAAATATTTTAAATTGATTTTATGTGAACGTAATTTTTTAATTTTATCAATTATGTTTAAATTGAATTTAATATGAATAATTGAGAAAATATAAAAATCTAATGTTAAATTCAATAAGATATAAGAATTTAGGTTGTTCAGAATGTGTTTTTCTTTTAAAAAAATAAAAATAAAAAACCAAGAAGTTGGACCATGGAATAGTGTGTATTGAAATGGGAGTTGCCCCATGTGGGTACATGGTAGGGGTTTTCATTGGACGGATTCGGATCAATCTGATCTGAATTCGAATAATTTGAATTTAGAATATCTAGTTCAAATCGGATTGTTCGGATTATTCGGATTGGATCGGATTTTGAACACCCCTAGGGTACATTTTTGTCGCCATGGAAAAATTAATTGAATTTAAAGCATGAATTGCCACGTGGAATTTTCCTCGGATGCCTTTTCTTGTGGTACTAAATGCATAAGAAATTATTCAAAAATAAATAAATAAATAAAATAATGCATAAGAAAAGAAGCTAGATCTGCATACCCCTCCACGTACTCCATAATTTAGGTGCTTTAGAAAATAATATAATTAATTTTTGATTGATCTGATCCACCTACTCATTTTTTAGTTAAAATTATTGCTAATTGTCGATACATCTTATATTTGCAATTTTTTTTTTGAAAATTGTATAATTTTTTAAAAATATTTTAAAATCTGATACTATAATAAAAATATTTAAAATTTTGAAGGATTAAAAATCTATACAAGAAGTATTGATATCTATCAGAGTGAGACTCACGCTGCACAAACTTGAAAACAGGGAGTCTGTTAAAAATTGACTTCTTTTTTCTCATTTTTCTAATATTTTATTATTTTCTAGCAAAAGTTTGTATTGCAGCTTTTTTTAAATAATAAATATACACTCATTGACATCACAATTAAAAGAACAATGTACACAAAGATCAGAAGAAGAGAGAGGACCAAATATCATACATTACTACAAAATATAAAAAATGTGAGGAGTCAAACTGTAAAAAAAAATTAAAAGAACTTATATAGATATTAATCTAAAAATAACATAAAAATACAACAAAAAAAATATCTGCCTAATTCAAATTAAATACTCTGTTGTTATTTTTCAAATTTAAACTAAAATTTTAAACTAGAATAAATTCGATCGAACATAAAAGAATGATAGCATCATTTCATCTGTTTTAATTTATTTGATTTCTCTTTTATTAGATAGTATCATCATTCTAAAATTTATTAATTAATTTAAAAAAATGTGTTTCTAAACTAATTATATCAACAAACTCTTAATTGAAAAAAAAATAGGTATAATTTCACATCAATGCCCAGAGGCAATGGCCTATAAACCATATATTTTCACGTCAATTATTAATTAAAGACATAATTATCATAGTTATTAAAATCGAATTGGATCGGCCAGTTAAACCGGTTGAACCATCAACCGATTGAACAACCAATTGTTTTAATTACTGAAAACCGAAAAAAATCGAGTTGAACTGGATAAAATCGAATTTTTTACTAAAAATTGTAAAAAATCATTTTTTTTTGTATATTTTCACCCACTCACCCCCCCCACACACATATATATATTTTTATTATTTATTTATTTGAAAAAATTAGTATTTTACATTTTAAGTATATCACTTAATAATTTAATATATTTATTATTTTTTGATTCATTGTAATCAAATATATATATATATATATATATATTAAATTTTTATTATTTATTTATTTGAAAAAACTAATATTTTAAATTCTAAATATGTCACTTAATAATTTAATATACTTATTATCTATTTGAATTTATTATAATTAAATATAATTATACTCATATATGCAAGGTTAATATTTTTTGTGTTTACTTCATTAGTATTCGTTTAAACGTAAAATTATTTTCATAATATGACTGTATTTCTATGTTTCTAACATATGATATTCAAAAATTTATAATTAATCACTTGTAATAATAAAATTAAAATTATATTTTGTAACTTATTATTAAAATATTTTTGATACATATTTAATATTTGATGAATATTTTTTTTAATTTTTATATAATAGTATTTAAAAAATTATAATAATAATAATATTTTAAAATAAAAAAATTCAATTAAATTAGGTTGAATCGATCGAACCATAAATTTCAGTCTTATTGGTTTTTTATCCGATCTAATTTTAATAATATTGATAATTATATTCATTTCTCTTCTCCATCGGAACGCATGCAGCACTCTTTTTAATGAAAAAAAAATTGTCAATGTCAAAATCGGCGCACACGTTTGTTGGTGTCTGATACTCTAATTTTTGTATAGTGTGGGCTTTATTCTGGCAAATACTGCTATATTTTGTATCATTTTTTTCATTTCAAAATTTTAATTATTTTTATTAGTAACACCAACTTTTAAAATACTTTCAAAAAGTACACCGGATTCAAAAAAATTTTAATATTTGTAGTATAATGCAATATTCTAGTAGTTTATATTGCAAGACAACGAATAAAAAATAAAAAATGGGGTCCATAGGAAATATAAATAAGTCCATGTGATGTTGAAACAAAATAAAATAAAATTGAGTCCCCACAAAAAGAAAAAAAGTTTTTGCCTCTTACCATTTTATTTGGAGGTACTTACTACAAATACCTCATTTTCTAACCTATTTTTCAAAAATGCAGTCATTCATGTTTTAGATTTAATATTATCTTTTTTTTAATTTTTAATTTTTAAAAATACTCCTTTCTATGTTAAACCCTAAAAAGTGTTACCCACATCCCATTTACTGTCTTATTTGTGAATCGGTGTGATTCTCTCTTCTTCTGCAAGTGTCTCTATACATCGATGTGATTTGATCTCGTCTTCTGCAAATCAGTGTAGTTGTGTGAGTTTCTCTCTCCTTATGTAAGTATATATGTGCATCGGTGCGATTTGATCTCTTCTTCTGCAAATCGATGTGATTGTGTGATTTTCTCTCTTCTTCGGCAAATATCTCTGTGCATTGGTGTGATTTCATCTCTTATTCTGCAAATTGGTGCGATTTTTTTCCATCCAAATCTGAGTTTTACTCTATTCCTCATGCATTGAGTCGTTTCTACAAATTCCTCACAATATTTCTATCGAGCGATTCTATTAAGGTGTGATTTTCTTTTCTCATCTTTTTTTTATTTCATATTTATTTTTCTTTTGTTATGTTAGTTTCTTTATTGATTTGTTAAAGGATTTGTATTTTATATTGCTTGAATATTTGGTTATAGGTTTTTGTTGATTTATATATTTTGCATTTTGATTTTCTCTGTTTATATCTGTATACCTGTTTTCAATGGGAATGAACTTTAAGTGTTTCATTATTTTAGATTCATTAATGAAACTGATAGGTTCTTAAATTAGGGGATCAATGGTTGAAATGGGAATGAACTTTGATAAGATGCAGTCCTGCATTGAGTATGTATTTCATAGCCTATACATAATGTAGTTGTTACACTCGTACTCAAAAGTCAAAATTCCTTCATAAATTTGTACAAATTATCTTCTAAATATGGTGCACGAGTATGATAGTGTATTGATTACGATGGTTCTTCGGAGGAGCATTGTTCGCATGTTACACTGTCTTTTATTTGATTATTTTGTCTCAAACTTAACCAAAAAAAAATTGATGCTAGTAATAGAAAAAGCTCGAGGGAGGATAGAGTATGTGAAATACTATAATGGTAAAGTATTTGAACCTTTTTCAGATATGTGAAAATCGAATTGTTGTTCTTCCCTGGAGTAGCAGATGCTATTTTGGTATTGGTAAGCAGCAACTTAGCATTAAATATGGAGAGTTTAGATTAATATATTAACTAATTAATTTGAAATAATACAATAGGCATTTGAAATTGTTGATATTAAGTAAATGTGTTATGTATGAATAGCTGCAGTATTAATAAACCTATATGTGGATGATTTTTTGTTTGGTCAATGTTTGACTAGTCTTGCATTTAGATACTAAGCTCAAGTTAAATAGCTTATGCAATTCCTTTCTTAAGCTAATTATATATATTAGGCATATATTGCTTCCATTTTACATTTTATATTATTTTTTTTATAATTGTTGTAGATGGGACGTGCTTCTAATATTTTGGGTAAATTGAAGAAACCTGAAGACAAAAAGAGTATGGAGTCAAATTCTCAAGATTCATCAAATATGAGAATAAAGAAGAAAGATATTAATAAAAAAAATTATTGTAAACAGGTGAAGAAGGAGACTTCAACTGTTAAAAGAAAAATAGTATAAGATGAACATTTGGATAAAAGTTCTAAGAAATTAAAGATTGTATCAAAGGAGCCTAAAAATTTAAAGGTACATTTATGATTAATACATTTATTTTGATTTTGATTTTTTTATTTTTATACAAGTTATTTGAGCAAAAAAATTTTTGAAACACATTTGTTTTAGTTATATATAATTGTTACACATCTAAAAATTCTCATCTGAAATTTGGTATACTGACTGGTATATCAAATTTTAGAATGACAATTATCTTCTAAATTTTGACATACCAGTCGGTATACTTGATATACCAGACGGTATACCTAATTACAGAATGAAAATTATATTCTGCAAATTGGTATACCATCTGATATACTATGGTATACCAAATTTCAGAATGAAAGTTATTTTATAAAATTTGGTGTACTGACTGGTATACCTGATCTACTAGCCAGTATGCCTAATTACAGGATGAAAATCATATTCTGAGTTTTGGTGTACCAGATGGTATACCCAATATACCATGTAGTATACCTAATTACATAATGAAAATTGTATTATATTAATTGATATATCATCCGGTATACCTGATATATAATAGTATACCATTTGGTATACCAAATTTTTGAATGAAAGTTATATTATAAAATTTGATATATTGACTTGTATACCTGGTATACCAGCTAGTAGATCTAATTCTAGGATGAAAATCATAATATGTAAATTGGTATACTAGAGATATACCAGGCAGTATACTAACTTCCATAATGAATTGTGTTTTTTTTGTTTTATTTTTCATTGGATTTCTTTTTTTTTCAGGTTTGGGATCATATTGTTAAAGAACATGAGTATTTTCATCCAGAGATTAATGTCTCCATGAAGGTAAAAGTTGTTGCCATTATTAAATAAAAATTGAATAAAGAACAACTTAGTAAATTTAGGAAGACTTATTTTGGAAGTTTTTTTGGATATGAATCAGGTTATTTTACAGCCACACTTGATTCATTCTTTATTACTAAGGGAGGTTTACTATGATAGTTGTGATGAAACTTGGTTTAATATGGATGGCATCCATTTGAAGTTTGGCATGGGGAAATTTGCTATTATAACAAAACTAAAATATTCTGGTGATTGCAAGAAGCCAATTATACCAAATCGGGGCAGCCAATTGATGTGTAAATATTTTAATGGTAGGAATAAGGTTGATAGGAAGATAACTTTTTATTATTTTATGGGGGAAAATGGGATAGTGAGGATGATGATTTTAAGATAGCAGTACTTTTTTTATTGCTATCTTATGTCCAATAAGATGAAAAATTATATTGGTGAGCTAGAGATTGCTTTTATTGAAAATGGTGATTTTAATGGATATCCTTATCATTGTAAAGTTATCTCATCTCTATATTAGAATATCTTGGGTTACTTATGATAATAGATTCTGCTGTCCTCGTATCTTGTTCGTCTTTCTTATCCTTGTTCCCTGTTTTCTCGATAGTATCTTTGCTCAATATGCTCACATAATCCATCATTTCATAAATATTTTCTTCCAATTCTAAAAGTGGTTGGTCTTGTAATGTTACATAATTTGTTGTTGATGTTTGCATTTCAATAATTGGATATGCATGTATTATAATGTTAGAGCTTAAATACAAAAAAAAATACTAAAATTCAATTTTGAGAACAAAAATCATGTTTATTTTTAGGCATACTAGATGGTATAGCAGGTATACCAAATTTCAGAATGTAAATATCTTCTATTTTTTGGTATACTAGGCGGTATACTAGCTGGTATACCATATTCCAAAATTTAAACATCTTCTATTTTTTGATATACCAGCCCGTATATCATATTTCAAAATGTAAATATGTTCTATTTATTGATATATCAGTCGGTATACCAAATTTCAAAGTGTAAACATCTTCTATTTTTAACATCAGATTTTTGTATTGAAATGCATAATTCATAAATTTGATTAAATTTATCATTTCTAACATTTCTCAATCAGTGTAAGACACAAGAGATATATTATGAGATTGGAGTCCCTTTTCTTTAATTTCAAGTTGTTGTCATCATCTACATCTAGTGGAAAATCTTTTACAGAATACTTTATATTGAAATAAGTTATTTCTGTATTGATTTTTAATTGATCTAATATTATACCAATAAAATTTTCATAGCTACAGGCATTTGGTATTAATACTTTTTTCACTTCAAATTCTTCAAATTTGTTATCACTGGTCAATTCTCCTTTGTATCTAATCAAAACTGGAATGTCATCCATCTCTGCATTTAAAAATTATCAAAATACAATATTAGTGAAATTTATAAGAAATTAATGATTTTGTAGGTTATTTTCTGATTGAAAAAGTTTATATTGGTATTTTATCAAACACTTTGTATGCAATAATTGAGATATCAAATTTTACACCATGATAAGATACTATAAAAATTCCTAGATTTCACATAAACAATTTAACATATGCAACTACTGAATGTTGATAAACTATATGAAAAATTTACAAGAAGTGATAGATAACAGGTATTCAAAAAATAGATTTAAACAAACATAAATAAGTCCAGAAAATGAAAGCCATATTAAACAAACATAACCCATATTAAAGAAGATGAAAGCCATAAGTTCAGTAAACACAACCAATATTAGAAACATAAATAAATATTAGGTATTCAAAAAATAGAATTAAACAAAAAAGATAATGTTAACAGATCCACATTTGAGAAAAAAATAGTATTAATCATTAAAACAAACTAATCGCAGGGGTGATAGAGACTGGCCAACGAAAGAGGTAAGAAAATTTAATCATTCATTGGCGTGAATACTGAAGATACAAATAACCAATGAAATATCCAACAAGAAAAATGCAGATTCGGGAGCAGCAGGAAGAAGAAAGATAGAGGAAGAAGAAAAAAATCGTCATCCAGCAATAGGAAGAAGAAAGAAAGAAGAAGGTAAAAGCACGAAAAAGAAGAAAAGAGAGATGAAAAGTTTGTGTTAAATTAAAAAATAAAAATTTAAAAAAAGGTAATGTTAAAAGAGAAAAAAAGATGGTGGTATTTTCAGTTGGGACTTCTTTTTCTTTGATAGTTTTGTAAAATTTCCTTTTATTTGTTTATTACAACAAGTCCATATGAAATTGGTGGCCTATTTAGAGTGGAAAAATTAGAAAAAAAAATGTAATAGGGAAACAAATTAAAAGAGTCCAAATATAAATAAGTAATATAAACTCAAACCAACTATAATTATAATCTTTAAGTAAAAGTCCAAATATAATAGAAATAAAGAGTCGAACAGTATAATAAAATATTTTATTATTTTACACTGCAATACATATTTGTCTAATAAACAAAATAAATTAAATTAAAATAGAGTCTATATGAAATAGAAATAAATCCATATGAAATAGAAACAAAATAAAAGAAATTAAATTGAAACCTAAAAACTAATAATAATGCCGTGTACCCTTTTATAATAGAGTAATTATAATTATTTGTTTATACAGGTCCATAGGTAATTGGAAGATTTTTTTTTAAATAATACAATTTAATAAAATATTTGTGAAAATAAGATATGTCATAAATTATTTGCTGGATTGAAGTTCATTGACGAAGATGCAACAATCTTTTACGTAGTTGGATAAAAATTTATCAAGAGTTTCAAGGGTGCTGCCTCATCTAATTCATTTCATCTCTCTTAAAGCAGGATGTCATTGCTTAATTAATTATCTTAAAGCCGTTCCATCTCTATTCGTTTGTGTATTTGGTGCATTCAAACATCATAAAAGATTAAAAAGAATATCATTTAATGATATGAGTACTTTTCTAAATTGTCCATTTAAGAAAAGGGATATTTAATTTATTATTCTTTTATTAATAAAAATATTTATTAGTTAAGATGAAAAGTATACTATTAGAAATAAAATTTACAATTTAATTCAGATTATTTTTATTTTAATTAAAAAAAATATAATTTTTAAAATTTTATTCTATAAATTATTTTATTATAATCATTTTGTTATAAATTTTAAAATTTAATGACCATAAACATAATTGATCCGTAAAAATTGATTTGAAAAAATAAAATAAAATAAAATAAATTGAATGCGTAAAGAAAAACTAAACTGATTTGGAAAATATCCTAATTGGTTATTTTAAATTAAGATTATTAACACTCCAAGGATCATATACTGAATCTCCAAATACAAACAACAAACCAAACAAAAAAAAATTAAGATTTAATATCACTGATAATTGTCTTTTTAGATGTAATTCTTATTTTGTATTAATCATAAATTTCTATATATATATATATATATATATATATATAGCCTCACTTTTGCTGAAGATAGAACAGCTGTTTGACTATTCTCGAGTACAAAGTTCAAATTTCAGAAGAATTGAGTTGTCATAAAGTGGATCAAACTTCACATTTGGCCAATCGAATTTCATAAAAATCTTTGAAATAAATGAAAATTATGGATTTCTGATTATTTTTTAATCATATAGAAAAATCTTTGATAAATATCGCGGATTTATAATATTAAATAAAGATATAAGTATGGAAAATTATAATTTTATGATTCCGTATTAAAGATTTTATAATATAATATATTATGATATGGAAAATTAATATATTATAATATGAGGCAAGAATCCATACCTAGGAATTCAACTCCTTTTGTTGCCCATAAAATAATGAAAACCCAATCCTTCCTTTAGAAAGAAAAATCAATTATTTTAAGTATTTTGTTTTTGATTTTAGGTGTATGATTGCTTTTGATATTATTAATTGATGTTTGGAAGAAATAATGATCAAGTAGCCATCTGTAAATTAAATCACGCAGCGTTAGGCTACGTCTTCAAGCATGGGACCCTAGACAGACTTTCACCTAATGATTTAACGGACGGACTATTGTATTTTCGCCAATAAATTTCAATCCAACAAATAATTTATGATATGCCACATTTGTACAAATATTTTATTAAATTATATTATTTAAAAAAATCTCCACATATTCACAAATATTTTATTAAATTTAAAAAGTATCAAATCAAAATAATGCATATTGAATATTTCTTAGAAAAATAAAATGAATGTGTATATATATAGAGAGAGACTTTACAAGTAAACAAAGCTTGTATTTTGAAATATATAATCGAATAATCAAGCAATGGAAAATTGAACAAAAGTCATTGAATATTTTTTTGTTTTTTAACCAACTCTAATCCTTATTTTTGTAATTATTATTAGAGGAACATTGAGTTAATAAATGTGAGTAGAGTACAAATTGCTCACAATTTCTTTAATTTACTCGTCACTGGGACAGAGGCTGATGATTATTTGGAATTTTTTTATTATTATAACATGGTTATTCTATTTTTTTTCAAATATTTTATATATAATATTTGGCTTTCAAATGTTTTATTCTGTTCTGGGTCCACTGCTGGTCATAGCTCTGAAATGAGAACTAATTTATTTATTTTCTACTCCCCACATATAAAAATAATTAGTTCAGTTTCTTGGATAATTTCCTTTAAGTTTTGTATGGGCAAAACTCAAAAGTTCAAACACATGTGAACGAGGAGGATAATAATTGACTATTGAGTCAAGAAATTTCTATTTTATGATGGCCACTGTTCCACCTAAAGTCCTCCGTTTTGAAATGAAAATCCAATAAATATTCTTTAAGATTACAAAGAATATGTTGCAAAACACTGCAAAATTTCAAATAACTATTAAAAGCAAATTAATTGGTCCAATTTAGATAAATTGGACAGAAATTGTAACCAAAAATCCATTTTTCAGTTTTCAGGCTGCCTATTTTAAACTTAATAATCCTATGAATAATTAATCTATCGATTAATCTCTCCTTGATTATCCTAATCTCATTACTTACTTTTCTTATTTCAAAAAAAACTACTTTAAAAATAAGCAAAAACCAAATGGATTTAACATGGATCTTAGCCGCTCAATTGGGCCAGGAACAAACGATACCCCGTTGGAGTGTTTTACTAAGAGAAAATTGTATAGAATACCACTTTTTATTAGTCAAATTTTAAAAATACCCCATTCTTTAAATCAAACATTTCAAACTTTATATAACATACCTAAAGTCTCGAAAAATTATATAAAAACCTTAAAAGAATAACAAACAATTAAATAATGATTAAATCTATATTAACCAATTTAAATAATGAAGATATAGAATTAATTAAATAATTAGGAAAAATAGATACTATAAATATGACAAATAAAAAATTAATACAAGATATTAAAGTTTAATTAAGTCCTAATGCTGAGAAAGTAAAAAATTTATTAAGTCAAATAGAAAGTATATAAGACTTAGAATTAGTAAAATATTTTTTTATGAATATTAAATGCACTAAATTTAGAAAATAAAATTTTAACTACCTTAAACCAAATAAAATGTTTATTAGAATATATTGCTGGAAAAATGGGACATAATGAATAAAATTAATGGACGAAATAAGAAATATAAATGGATATACATATGATAAACAATTTTATCAATTAAACAATAATTTAAAAATTATAAACCAAAATATAAAAACCATAAATAATAAACAATATAGTTTTACAAGTATCTTCTATGCAGATGATAATTATAGTGGAGTAAGTTTAAGTTTACCATCTAAAATATTTAAAAAACCCAAACAAGAAAATTATGAAGAAAAATGGATAAGATATTCAATATGTTAAAAGAAATCAAAGAATAAATTGGAGAATTAAAAACAAGAGTAGAAAAAATAGAAAAAGAAAAAAAAATAAAAGAATCAAAACAAGAAAGACTAACAATAAAAGCACATATGTTAAATTTAAAAGATGAATTAGAATTATATGAAAATAATAAAATAAATGAAGAAGATATTTTAAATTTCACATATGAAATAGAAAATATAAAAACAAATATAAATGGATATACATATGATGAACAATCTTATATAACTAAATTACCAAAATCATGAGAATTAAAATTATTTAATGAAATACAATACAATAATGAAATATTATAAGAAACATTACGATCTTACCAAATATATATATATTTAAAAGAATAAACGAAATGTGTAATCAAGCATATGAAATTAGAAAAATAAGAAGAGCAGTTAAAGGAGGATTATGTTGTCCAATTTTAGCTAAAACAACACATTAGGGATGTTATGATAAGAACTATAGAAAGAAAAGTAAAAAACTCTATAAACCAAAATTTAAAAAAATTTATAGAAAATTTAAACCATTTAAGAAAAATAAATTTTCTAAAGCAAGATTTTTTAGAAAAAATAAAAGATATAGCAAGAAAAATCCCATGTACTTGTTGGATATGAAAAGAAAAATGATATTATGCCAATGAATGCCCTAAGAAAAAAAATAGAGAAAATTATAAAACATTTAAAATATATGAAAACGTAATAGAACGAAATTATGAACCTATAGAATATAGTGATATATCATAAAATGAAAGCATATATCAAATAGATTATTTAAATAGTTCAGACGAAAATTCTGAATTTGAAGTAAAAAAATGAAGAAATAATTAATGAATCAGATAATGCAACTGAATCAGAATCTAAAAAAGAAGAAGAATGAGTTCAGATAACAAAAAACAAGATATAATAATATATTTAGTTATAATAAAATTTTTGATGAAAAAAATTTAGTCAATTAAATAATCATAAATTAAATATCAAAATAGATGATATATTTAAAAAATTATGGTTTAGTAGATTATATATATATATATATATAGGAATGATTACGGGGTGGGGATTTCCCGACCCCGGCGAGGACCTGCCCCGTTCGGGACGAAAAATCCCCAAATTTTCTCCCGCGGGGACGGAGATGGGGAAAAAAGTTCCCGTTATAAATTCAGGGGCAGGATGGGAAATGGAGTATCCGTCCCACAAAAATATATATTTTTAATTTTAAAATATAATATTTTATAAATAATTAAAATTAAAATATAACTTAATTTTATAACTATTAAGTTTTAAATTATACTTAATTTTAAATTTATGAATGGTTAAAATTTATATTAATTTAAATTATAATTGATTTTAAATTTTTTATTTATTAAATATTATATTTTAATTTTAATTATTTATAAAATATTATATTTTAAAATTAAAAAAAATTCGGAGGATGGGAATCCCCACGGGGGACGGGAATTCCCGCGGGGTGGGAAACGGAGGGAATTTCCTCTCCGTTCTAGAGTCAGGGGCGGGGACGGGGAATCCCTGACCCCGGAGGGGCAGTGAGTGGGGATATAATTCCCGACCCGTGAGCACCCTTATAGCTAAACATTATGAATCTGCCATAGACATTTATAATGCCAAAGGAAATATAATAATACCATTAATAAATAAAGAATAAATAAATAGAGCATTAACAAAATTACCAAATAAGGATAAATATAAAAATTTATATTTAGGAGCAATATAAATAATAATAAAAGCATATTTTTAAGGACTAAAAAATTGACTGATCCTTAAATTATTGTCTTTATTAAACCTTTTTCTTGTAGCATTGGACAAGTCATATTGTGCCAAACATATACTGCAAGAGAAAAATTCAACATGGAGATGATTTGTCATATTTTGAAATTATTGGATAAGATTTACATTGGCATTAATTATTTTGCAATTTAAGTACACTCTCTTGAAAAGTTGATAATTTTCTTTCCTTTTTGTTGGTTAAAGGTAAATCTGTAATATTTTATATGTTAATTAAATTAATGATCATCTGCAACTATTTTTGTTGAAAATAATTTTACAAAATCTGGTTGTAAAATATTTCACTCATTCTTAAGGATTTCTTATAATATATTTACTTAAATTATTGGAGGGAAAAAGGTTGCATGTCCAACAACTGGACTGTGATATATTATACCTAAAATTATACTCTTCACACATATATAGTATATATTATATTATAGTTATAGGAAGGTATGGGCAAAGGGATTGAAAGATAGAAACTTGACTTGTGTTCTGAATTATTCTGGCAGTGCCATGCCCTGTTAAAATTTTATGATCAATACGAACAATTTTTTGATTCCCTGTATATACTTATATTTCAACAATTTGTTGACGTTTGCTGCATAATAAAATTATTTTATTGTTTAAAAGATAAAATGCATGATTTTTGGATGTTTATTTTTAGGTGGTCATGAACAACGTAGAGTGCGAAGATGATGGCATATTGACATTCTTAATATATGTTTATTGTTGTTGAATGTTTATTTTTGCATCTTTAATTTGATTTTTTTATGTTTATTGTGAATTTTTATTTTTATTATTGTTGTTAATGTTTAATTATTATATACTATATATTTGTTGTAATTTTCAAATTGTTAGTTTGTTGTATTTTTAAAATATTTTTATGGATATTGGTTATTTGTATTTTAATTTAATTTTAAGTTTAAACAATTAAAAAATAAATAAATTCGGATAAAATGGATTAAAGGGTTCGAGACCCGAAAAATGTCAGATTAATCGGGTAGGGGTCCGACATTTTAGTAGTATAGAGTCAGGTGATGATATATTTAAAAAATTAGATTTGGGGTTAATCGGGTTAATCCGGGCCTGACCGATGCACACTCCTAGGTGTCACAGGTTGGAGGAAAATCATTTTTATTATTGATTCTTGTATGAATTTGATTGTATTAATGATTTAATGTGATTAAGAGATTGCTAGTTGAACTCATGAAAGAAAATAACTTAAAAAGACTGGAGAGCTCACGGTCTGTAGTAGGAAAATGGGAAGTTAATTCTCTTGTTGGGCTCTTAAATTTTCATTAGCTTGTACTTAATTTTGAAGTGGAAATAATAATGTGACATTATTATTATTATTGGATTGTGAAAGAATCTGCATTTATGGAAATGTGCTTAGTATATAACTTTAATTGTTCATTACGTTAAGGATTAACTCCATATGAGTGCTTCTGCTACGTAGGTGCATGTTCGGAATACATTTCGTATTTATGACTAGGGATGATCACCGAATTTCCTCCCGCAGGAACGGAGACGGGGGAGCAAAAATCCCCATACTAGAATCAGGGACGGGAAATGGGATATCCGTCTCGAAAAAATATATATTTTTAATTTTAAAATATAATATTTTATAAATAATTAAAATTAAAATATAACTTACTTTTATAATTATTAAATTTTAAATTATATTTAATTTTTAATTTTATGAATGGTTAAAATTTATATTAATTTAAATTATTATTAATTTTAATTTTTTTATTTATTAAATATTATATTTTAATTTTAATTATTTATAAAATATTATATTTTAAAATAAAAAAAAGAATTCGGAGGATGGGGATCTCCGCGGGGGACAAGGATTCCCGCGGGACGGAAAATCTCCGAAATGCATGGGGCAAAGAGTGGGGATTCCTTTTCCACCCCCACCCCGTCCCATGAGCATCCCTATTTATGACTATGTAATTTGAGAAAGTGGTACAGTTTTTATAAGTGACGCAATAATACTCTCTAAGCCATCTAGGGGCGTTACAAAAGATGTAACGCTCCAAATAATATAATCCAAACTAATATTAAATTTAATTTTAGGACATTTAAATAAATCAAATGATAATAAAAATGAGGATATACATATATATAGGGGGAGAAGGGAAGAAATTAATTAATTATGAAGGACCAAGGTGGAATTTTGGCAAAAAAATCTGCCTAATTCCTAGGCAAAACGACGCCATTTCACTCTTTCTTCCTTCTCTTTCCCCGATTCTGCCTTCTCCTCCTTCCGGATCTCTCTCGCTCTCTCTCTCCAGCCACCGACTTCCAGACCTCCCCTTCTTGCTGTTGCCTTTATCTTGCCTCGCAGCAACCCGACCTCCTCTCTTCGGCACACGAAGACAGCAGCTCCATCTCCTTTTTTTTTTCTTCTTCTTGTATTTTGGACGGGATTTGTGGCCAACCGCACCCCTAGTTGCTCCGCCGGTCACTTGTATTTCTACTCCGGATCATCCTTCTTTGAAACGACAGCCAAGAGGTATGAATTATACCTATTAAAAATCTGGACCTAAGGGAACAGTTTAGGATATATTGTGTTAGGGATATAGATTTAATCCTCTTTATTTTATCATCTCTTTAGGAAATTTGTCTAAAATTAAGTTTAAATTTCATGCTTTTTATTTAAATTCCTCCTAAATTTACATATGTTACTTTGGTTTGAGTCATTTAGTCTAAATTGATAAATATATTTATGAAGAAGAAGACAATTTGAAGAAGAAGGAGAAGGGAAAAGAAATATAAGATCTATCTTGATTGTGAGGAGTATTTTGAGAGATTGAAGCTTGATTTTTGCCTTCAAAAGAGGCTTGCAATCACTAAATTTATTTTTTTCATAAATTTTATCTTTTATGCTTAATATAATAATTATAGTATGATAAAGTTTGGTTGGAATTAATTTAAGATTTATAAAAATTAGGATATATTTGAACTTAATGAAGTGTTGCAATGTTGAAGAATGTCGTGGTTGAGTGGCCTATTTTCTTTATGTGATTATAATTGGAAATGCATGTTATTAAAATGGAAATAAATATGTTGATGTGGGAACTACATTGTGAAAATACATGTATATGTGAATTTTTTTTTTTGGAATGTAAATATAATTAGTTGATGGTTAAATTTATTACTATATATGTATGTATATAAATATGACGTGGAAATATTAAATGTTATCATAAGTAAATAGAATGTGATAGAACATAGATAAAAAGAGTATTTAGATATAAGTTTTATGTATGATGATATTGGAATGAAATTAAAAGTACAGCTCTATAAGGAACGAAATTGATTTTAAATATGTCAATTCTCAAGCATTTTGTGAGATATTAATTGCAACTTCAAAGAGAATATCTTAATGCCCTCAGTAAATGATGAGAATTTCTAAGTAGGATACAGTTGGCCAGCGATAAGGATGAAAATTGGATTGGTGTGGTGGATGTTATGATGGTGTTTTGGAGGGTATAACAGTGTGATTGGTGGTGGTGTGTTGGGTGGGAAGACAGTAGAGTGTCAAATTAATTATCAATTTGGTAGTATATATAAATGAGAACTGATAGAAAAGAAATGAATAGTGGTCTTAGTATAGCTGACAGGCTTAGAAGGCAACAGTTCTGCGTATCCTTATGATGAATTCCATCGATTACTATGGTCAATAAAAAATAAACTATAGGCTCTATTTAGTTGATGCAAATGTCAAATTACGATTAAGATTTATTATATGTTATGATTACAGTTGAACTAATATGTTGATCTTATGCATAATTTGCGAACTCATAAATTTCTAGTTATAAAAAAATAAAATCGGAAAACTTTCATTTTATCTATTTATTTATTGCTATATTTATATTTTGTTGTATTTAAATTTATGTATATATATTGTGGCAAGAGAATTTTGGAAAGGTAAATTTAGTGGTTGCCACTAAACATTGTGCTTAATGCGTGGAATTTTTATTTCTGCGCGTAGGCATATAGGATTTTTGAGAAAATTGGAAACCAGAAATCTACTGAAAAGTGAGGAGAAATTCTTTATTTGGCATGGCATACTTTGGCTTGGAAGTTAGACATTGTTACTTTAGAGATTTAAATATTTATGATTTTGTAGATGGCTCTCCAATTGATAATTTTTGAATTGAAGTAGTTATATTACTATAATTGTATTGTAAAAATGGTTGATAATATTTTTCTTACAGATGTGAATTATATATTTTAAAATATTCAATTTCTCTTATTTTGTGGATAGGTTTATTGTTGTATTGCGATTGAATTGAGGAGGTTGGGATATAAATCAGGTACTATATGGATATTGAAGAAGTTTGGAATTGAGTTGGATATTATTGAAGTGCAAATGGTCTTTTGTGAGCAGAGAGGTTAGAGATCCATATAAGGGAAATTTGGTCCGTTTTTCTATAAAAGTATGGACGGTTATAAAATTTAGTATGGATAATGATATAGATGGTAATTTGATTTTAAATTTCTAGGTGGTGTAACATTCGGTATTCGGCCTATTTATCGGGTCGGTACTGGGTGTTACAAAAAAACTTCAAGCCAACTCCTTACCCTCAATTTTATGCAATTCAATCACCCTAACTCTGATTATTCTGTATTGATTGATATCTGATGGATATTTACATATCGTGCAATTCGGGGGAGCCTGGCTGCTATTAACCATAAAATGTTCCCAACTTTTATTTAGTTATGTTGATTTTTTCCCTCAACAGTAGTTATCTCTGTTCAAACAAATGGGCAGCAAAATGAAGAAGAAACACAGGGAGGACAGTCCAACTTCATCATCAAGCTCTGAGGATTATGATTCGGAAACCTCAGATGAAAGACGCCGTCGGAAGCGGAAAGACAGGCGAAGTTCCAGGGCAGAGAAGGAGAGGAAGAGAGAGAAGAGAAGACAGAGAAGAGAAAGAAAGGATAGAGAAAGAGATAGAAGAAAAGGGAAATTGAGGAAGAAATGGGACTATGACTCAGAATCTGGGTCCAAGTCTGGGGCTGGGTCTGACTCAGAGAAGCTGCAGAGACAGGTAGTCAAGCCAGAAGATGTAGTAAAAGAGATGTTGACAAATTTTCCTAGTGTTGGAGGTGACTTGAAGCAGGTAGTGTGATTTTGTCTTCTGGGTAGCTTTGCAATGAAGGTTTACTTATTATGAAGATAAATTTTGCATCTTTTCACATGTATGCAGCTTCTTCAAATGATTGATGGTGGTCAAGCTGTTGACATAAAGGGCATCTCTGAAAGGTCTTTAGTCAAGCATCTAAAGAAGCTCTTTATATCCTTGAACCTTAAGGAAAAGGGAGATAAGGTGTTCTTGCTGCCTTCTAATATGCCTCCAACCTCGGAGGTTCTTGGTCCACTAATTCAGGCCCATATAGAACCTAAAGAGCGACAGCATGATGATGTGCTTTCGGTACCACCGGCTACAGAATCTAAACAACTTCCAGAGGACAATAATTTAGCGGTGCCATCTGCAAGTGATGATGCTTCTGGTCCAAAGAAAAGGTTGTAAGTTTTGAGGTGTTCATCTTATTTGAGGACTGATATCTCATGTTTGTATTTGCCAATTTGATGTTTGCTTGTTTAATTGTATGTGTATATATATATGAATATATTGGGTTACAGAGCCTTTAACATGCACTGTAAGTGCCTTTGCTGCCAATTTGAAAGTTGAGGATTGTACCATGCTAAAGATGACATTTTTCTATAGTGGAACTATTCATAGCTATTTTTCTTAGCCTTTGTAAGATGTGGTTTGGATTTTATGCCTTATTGTCTTTATGACCTTCTTGTAGACTTCTTAGGCAATAGTCCATAAGATATTTAGCTACTTTTATGGTGATGACAATCAGCACTAAGTTGATCAACATTTATTACCACAGGATATTGGTTTGTTAACATTTATGGTGGAGTAGTGATCTAGATGCCTCTATCAAGGAGTATCTATGTATTCTTGTTGTATGGTTTATTGAACATCTAGTCTTGAATATTGTTGTTAATGCTGCATTTGATAATTTTTTGAAATTCAAGCAATCATATACCAGTGTTATGCATATGTTGACTCTTTTTAATCATGTTATGTCTTTTGTTTACCAAAGTAGATGACTGTTTGCATTTGTTTTAAGGGTGATCGGTCCTGAAATTCCCTCAGCTGAACTACTTGCTGCTGCTGCAAAATTGACTGAAGCGCAGGCTGAGCTTAGGTATTTTGTGAAAAATTTGCTTGAACAGATATTTTATTTAGCTGCAAATTTTCATCTGCTCCATTGTTAAATATTTTTTTTTTGTTTCTCAACGTATCAGTTTTGTGGTGACAAATGATTATATATTATCGTATGGTATATGATGTTTCTGGTGATAAAATTCCAGAGAAGCTGAATTGGAAGAAGATACTGAGCTTTTTATAGGACCTCCCCCACCTGCTGTGGTTGCTGAAGCTGAATCAGCAAATGAGGCAGAGCGTTTCGAAGAGGTTCCTTATATTATTTCTCTTGAACCCTTATTCATATTTTGGCTATTTTTCCACCATGTGTAATAATGAAACTATACAATAGTATTATACCCGATACATGCAAACAATTTATAGCCAAGGTAATAAATCATAACCATCTGTTTATGTTTGTCTTGGAGATTCTCAAATGTGCAAATAATGGTTTCACCACTGGAGATATTGTAATCTTCTGTGTGGTGGTATAAGAATCCTGTTGAGCCATATATCATATTCCCGCTGTCCCACTTCATGTGTTGGTTTAGATTTTTTTTTTCCGGTCTCACTTAAAGTGTCTTTTTTGAAAAACAGTTGAGAAAGTATTATTATTATTATTATTATTAATTTTTCCCTTATTCTTGGCATCTCCAATGAATTTATTTATTTTTATCACCTTTCTCTATCTTAATTAATAGAAGGGTTGGTGAAAGGATAATTTAGTCAGTTACAATTATTTTTTAGAATAATTAAGGCTGTTTAATCCTTAATCCTTGTGCAATTACTTAAAGGACACTTGAAGTAGGACAGAGTAGTTTACAAATTACTATCTTGTGCCCCCTTTTTGGCAGTTTTTATTTTTATTTTTTTATATTTTAATGTCAAAGCATCTTTAGTTTCTTGTGTCCTGATCCATTTGCTATATAAGTTTTAGTGGTTTCAAAGAAGCTTTAGATATTGAAGACAACTGCTTTGTTTCCTTTCTTGATATGCTCATCCTGGGCCTAATTCTTCAAATGGCCTACTTGTTTGATTGTATTGTTTATCCAGTTTCATTTATCTTTCCCTGTTTGTATTTTTATTTGGGGACACAAAGAAAGCATAAGGTTTTGATTCATGTTCTGGTGTTGATGAACATTTAGTGAATATTTAGAAAAAAGATCTTTCTATCTGCTTCTCCTTTTCTCTCATTACTTTTAGTGTAATTTTTTTTTATTGAGGTGATATTTGTTTTTAATTTTATTACGCAATTAATTAATTGTACAGGTCACAAGGATAATGAGTGTGGAAGGCGATTATCCGTATGATATTGTAGGAGTGAATCACAAAATGTCTGCTGAAAATATAAAGAAGAGGTAAATGTCTGCTAAATGAGATCAACTGATGTTTTTGCATGAGTGTCTTTGTTTTTGACAGGGTGTTTTTTTTCCCAAAAAAAGAAAAAAAGGAAGAAAGCAACTATTTGTTTTTTATGCGATTTATCAATCATAATTTCGGAACTTTTCTTATTTCTATTGTGATATATGAGCGGTTATTCTTTTTATTGGCTGATTGTGGTATATTGGTGTTTTTATTTTTAAATTTCATCCTTATAATGATTATTATTTTGTAGGTATCCATAGGTAAGAATTAGTGTAGCAGATTTTTATTTCATATAAGTGATTTGTGTACTTCAATTGGAAGTGTTTGAGATATTATTGGGGGTTCTTAGGGATCTTAATATGTTATTTGCTTTAATGTTTATTTTTTTTTTCTGGAAAATGATTTGATTTGGCATTGAAGTTGAGGCTAGTGTTTATTGCTGATTAGCTATGTTATAATCTCCCTAGGTACTGGAAGCTGTCTCTTTTGGTGCATCCAGACAAGTGCTCTCACCCTCAAGCTCACCAAGCATTTATCAAATTAAACAAATCATTTAAAGAGTTACAAGATCCAGAAAAGGTAAGTTTTTACATGGTTTCAGAGTATGAATTGTATTTGTTACTTATTTTTAAATGCCCCTATCTCTCTTTCTCTCTTATTGCATTGGTAAAGACAAAAATTATGATCACACTAGACCATACTCCGCTGCTTGATTTAAATGCTCAAATGGTGGAGTGGAAGTAGCTTTTCTTTGATTTGTGATCTCTAGGTTTGTTTTATTGAACTTCTTTTGCATAGCTTGAGTTGACTTACTGCAAGATTATGCATTTACTTTGTTCAGAATAAGTCTACCTGTCCTTCACTCAGTTGTAATAATCACCATATCTGAAGCATTATTTTGGTCAAGCTTTGCAAAAGGCTATTACCTGGTTATTCAGATGGTGCCAGAAAGCTTTCATTCCCTTCCCAATTTGCCAGGATTAAGTTGGTGTTGATTTATCTTATTTGCAAGGGACCTCAATAATGCAGGAGATTCATAAGCTTTTAGGGGAGATGGTCTTCAACCTGGCATGTAGAGCTTCTTGCTTTTTATTAAACTTTGAGCTCAACATGACATACTGATTAGGGAATAGCATATGATCTTGTTTCACACTGGACCATGGCTTGAAAACAATTTACTGGTACTGCTACACAACCATAGATTTAGCTGATTTACATCTTTATCTCCATTTTGAATGATTTTGTTTGTAAGAGCAAGAAAACACAAAAATAGTAAAAAATGCAAAAGGGAAAAAGAAATTTCTATGAAAGACAATGTTAAAGGGAAAAAGAAATTTCTGAGAGGTAATGTTAACTTAACTAGAAATGTAGTGTAATTTTCTGCCTTTGTATCCCCTTGCTTTTTTATCTTCAACCTCAGCCATAGGGTTGGTGGTATGACTGGTGGCAGGTGTTGGCCCCAGTGAAGACTAGCTGCTAGTAATGCAAATGTTATTGTAGTCACATTCTAATTATGAACGTGAAGAGGCTACTCTGCTTGGGTTGAAATTGCTTAAAATTTAAAAACACGACGGTCTATCTTTTGCATTATGGGGCCTCTAGAGGCCTTTTCTATTATCATAATAACAAATTAGGATGAAGTTACCTGGGAAAATTATTGAGAATCAGCTTCACTAATTGTTGAGAAGCACTTGTCCTTGTGAATCCTGGTGGCAGTTCATTTCCAACATTCACCTTAATTTTTCAAGTTTTGTGATCAATATTTGGCAGTTAGAAATATTTCTCAGTGGTATGTCTGTTATGGTTTTAGATTTGTTTGTGGTACCTGTGATATATTTTCATTGTTGTTACTCATTTTGTGCACATTATTTCTTTTATGGATCATGGATTTTAAACTCTTATTCTTTTATGAAAGGTGCTTTAATCTTTTATGGATCATGTGCTTCAAACTCTTATTCTTTGTGCAGCGAAAAATGCTGGATGAGCAAATTAAACGCAAGGAGGAACAGGAAGCATTCAAGGTTTGTACTTCTGCCAAATTATTTTTCTCCTTATGGTGTCTTAAATGTACTTGACAGCCAAATACTTTTTACTTTTTGTAGGTTGAGTTGAAAGCTATGCGTGAAGCTGCACAATGGAGAAAATCACAAGGTAATCGCCTATTTGAATGTCCACTTCTTGAGCATCCCTTCTTCCCCCTTGCATGGTGAGCTGGGGAGGGTAAGGTGAAGTCAATACATCAATTCTACTTTTTGGGAAGTAGTATTGTGCAATTTGTATAATACATTGACCATTATGGTATAGGCTAGAGATATCAATTGGAATGCTAGGTTAGTATAAGTAGATAGTTTAAATTTAATTTTGGTTGAGTAAAGCATATATTACTTATCAACAATAGTATTAGCGAGTATAAAGTCTATATCCTGTATCAAGCAATTTAAACTTAATTTTGGTTGAGTAAAGCATATATTACTTATTAACAACAATATCGGTGACTATAAATTCTATATCCTGTATCAAGCATGACAAATGGGTTCTAGAAGAAGTGCCAAGCATTTTCTGATTGAAGTGTTTGTTCTGAAACAAGCTTAACCAGTAGAGTTGTTAAATTGTCAAAATGACTAGACAGTTCTCGACATATTTGAAATTGCTTACTGATAATTTTGCATAGATGTATATATTGAATAAATTCTATATCCTTTTGTGTTCTTGTCTCACACCGCTTTTCCTTGTCATAATTTTCTGATATAGTTCTATCAATAGGGTTGTATATGATTGTCAATTTTTTAAAATCTCTTTTAGTTTCATAGGTGATGTTATCCGTCTTGATTTTTGTATGTTTGACTGAGGATTCTCGTAATTCTGGGTCGATCATCAGTGGCTTGCCAGGAAAGTAAATTTTATAGTCATATGTAATAGCAGAAAGGCAATTTGTTTTGTGTGAGTATTTTGATTTCTTTAATATATCTGATCACGCTGTTCATATTTCCATTGGGGGAGATATGGTATGCATTATAGAAAACAAACTGAACATTATGCTCCAATTTTCTTTGCTGGAAAACATTCAATTTTTTTTTTTATATTTTTTTTCCTGTTAGTTTAGGTTGTGGATTTTGGTGGGGGGTTTTATTTGTTGGTTTATTTTCATGCCATTATCTTTTCACTTCTCACAAATTGATATCCCTGAATATAGAAATAAGATCCTACAGTCTTGAGGTTATCATCTTGATGAAGAAAATTACATTTTTGCATTAAAATATCGTAGTTTATTTAAAAACCAAGATACAGAGAAATAAACAGAAGATTGGCAAATAGGCCGACAGGGATATGACATTTTATTGCATTTTCTATTTCTACAATGCTCAAAGGAACAATAGAAGTCATGAATATATCATTGTAGAAATAGAAACTTTTGGGGTTAATTTCATCTGTGGTAATTAAACTGTTATTTTAATAATGCTCTGGTATGAAACAATCTATTTGTAACCAAAGTATAATAACCTATCAATGAAGGTAAAATTGGTTGGAGGTTGACTCCAAGATGACTGTAATATGGCACATCAAGTTCTCATCAGCACTAGCATAATCATTCCCTGACTAAATAAATAATCTGATGTAAATTTCAGTCATTTTACATTCAATTTCAAGCCTTTTATTTATCTTTATTGTAATTAAATAATACCTTTGAGTTATATTCTGGTTACAAATTAATCATTTTTTATCGAAGCCTTATAGGGTAAAAGTTTAATGACCATCGGTGCAATTTTGAGTTGAATTCCTTATTTGCTGGATTCTCAATCAGGACTATGGCTGCAGCCATGGACATATGTCACCTGCATATGTGTACTGATTAACTCGATTAGTCATAAGTTCTATGCAGGTATCTAAATTGTTGTCAGTGAAAATTTTCTGATATTCATCTGTGTTTAACAGAGAGTTTTCCTGACAGGTATATCAATGGAGGGTGATGATGAGCTTCTGGCAGATATTGAAGTTAAGGTGGCCCCCAAAAGAGAGGAATGGATGACAACACTGCCTCCTGAAAGGAAAGTAAGACTTTTTAGTACCTTTTCCTGCTTTTCATGCACATTTGTTTGCACTTTGCACTTAGGAATTATGATCCTGCACTCAACACAGGTCTGTTTGTAATAGATGAATCGTAACGTGTCATATTTGTTGTTCTCAGCCAGGAGGTGTGACCATGCAATCCACAAGATTCAGTAAAGGCTCCAAGGAAGGACGGGGTGACACCAGTGTTTGGACAGATGCACCTGCAGATAGAGCCCAAAAAGCGAAGATAAAGTGAGAATTCTCATTGAATTTGTAATGACATTATAGCATAAATTCTATCGTGGTTCTCTTAAAATGATGTGCTAATGCATTGCGTCATGTGACAGCTACTTGGAAGCGTATAATGAGGCCGCGGCACTTGCTTCAAATGAAGAGGAAAAGAAAAGGGTTAGTGCAGATGCAGATTTGGTGGATAAGTACAACAAAGCAAAAAGATCAAAGTCTCTCGTACAAAAGCACCAACAAGAGAGCACAAGTCGTTCAAAGAAAAAATCCAAGCAGCAGCCAGCTGAGAAAGAAGAGTGGGTGGGGCAACACCCGTGGAAGCCCTGGGACCGTGAGAAGGACCTTGTTGCCGGAAGGAAGAATATAAAGTTCGATACAGACAACATGGCTGCGGGTCTGACTTCCAGGTTTTCATCAGGAACATTTCAGAGGAACTTCCTTTAGTCCATGGACGCTCTGTTTTTGTTGTGCTGCTTTGAAAATGATAGTTAAATTAGTGCCTAATTGTTATGCTATACTTCGTATTGGCTTATGCATCTGACTTTTCAAGCATATATACATCTATATATGCTCGTAAAGGAAAAGAAATATATGTCATGGAAATGCATTTCCGCAAAATTTTGTAGTTCTATACCGGAAAAAATGCAGTGTACAGATTGCTATATGAAATGTGTACAATTTTTACTTGGAATATGAATTGAATTTCCATGGCAACTCCATTTTTAACAAAAATTTCCGATTGTTCATCCACGAAATAATGCAGTATTTTGTTTTTTCGTACATGCCTTGCAGCCTCTAGTGTTATATTGGAAAATTCATTATTGATGATTGCAGAATTCAACTCTTTGGCTCACCTGATATCAAACAGTAACCACGATTTCTGGGACAGCTTTAATAATAATTTATAACTATCCTTTCAATTTTGTATTTGGTCTGAATAAAAAACAAATAGCACTTTTTTCCTATTTTTAATATACAGATGGCCAAAGTTGTCTAGCGTTTAAACAAAGAAAAAAAAAATAAATAAAATGGAAGAAAATTTATACATTAATAAATTTCGTACAGCTATGTAATATATTGTCTTGAGTAAATTAAAAATAAATTATTAGCACAGAGACAACAAAAGGAATAAAAGGGGACAACATTGGTTGTGTGCGAAGACAAGTCATTATCATATCAACCTTGGTTTAAGCCATAGCCTTTTCTCTCTCTCTAGAAGGTTTGTCTTTTTCTTTTAAGTCTTTGTCAAGCTTAGTTAATTTTTTATTCGATATTCGGTTAATTTTTTTAAATTTATAAAATTAATTAATTTAAAATTAGATATTATTGGTTCATTTAACCTTACAACTATTGTTTTCATTAACTATTTTTTTCCCTCTATCTAGAAGACCACAAATAATAGATATGTATATGTTGGATAATATTATGACCAAGTTTGAAATTTGTGTATCATCCATATATTATTTGTATCACAAGAGTCCCACAAACCGCCCTCACCCCCCAAATAAAAAGACCACTTGCTTATTTTACACTATTTTTGGTTTGCTCAAGCAACCCCACCATTACCTTGATGATGAGATGATTATAATCACCATTAATTCTTGTTTAGTTTAAATAGGATGTGTAGTTAACATTTAGTTTTGTGTTAAGTTGGCATCTGTAATTTAGTAGTACTGATATTATTATTATTATCCTACAATTATGAAATTTTGAGTTCTGTAACTAAAAATTTATAATCAATCCATCTCATAAACATTTCAATTTTTACATAGTTTTAAAAAAGTTACTATATTTTATATGGCTGCATATATTTTCTAAATATGTCTTAGAAGAGAATATTTATATTATAAGAATTTATGAGCCTTTAATTCTCTTCTTAGTCCCTCCCAATTAAACTTATACCCTCTAATAATCCACAATTAATGGGATTGATTTGCCTCACATAAAGACAATAAATATAGGAAATGAAAAGGATGGTCTATAAACTGATTGCCCCCCACCAAAGAATCTGAATGACATCTATGAGAAAATGATTTTTACTTTTTATTTTTTTGAACAACAAGAACATGAAAAGCATTGTTTGTTAAAGTGGTAATTAAGAATAGAGGAATAAGTTCTGTTTAGGGCACTTTAAAATTAATTTGGTAACATTATAGATTTAGTGGTACCGTCCGTCCATGACAAGGCCAAATCAACGACCGCCCATAATATATATATATAGTTGGATTTATCATGTTTCATGTTAATTTTTCTTTAAAAGAAGGCCATGTTATGTGTTAATCAACTCTGTGCCTGATAATTTTGTTAGTGTAATTATCACTTTAATCTTCCATTTTTATCCTTTGTATTAACAAAAGGCATGACAACTTTTTCAAGTATTTATAGGTACACATCAGGAGGACTGAGGACACTTGGATTCTATATTAATTTTATGGATTATTAAAGGTTGTGGGTTAAATTATAATTTTATTTTAGTTTGAATGAATTATAAAGTGAGTTAACGTTTGAAGTTATTTTTGGATTAATTTTATCCATAGTCGATTAACTTATATTCTAATTTAACTTTTTAAATATTATACAACTAATTAAAATTACTTTGTTCGGAAAAGTCATGAATTGATTAAGTGATAAGGTAACAGGCTTTGAATCTGTGAAATTTGTTCGAAATGTTTTATTTAAGATTTCTGACAATAGAATTCACTTAATAAGCGATATTCCGAGATTTTTTTGAAAATAGGATTATTTTTAAAAATATTTCGAAATTTGATGTTACAGTAAAAAAAAAATTAGAAATTTGGAGTGTCGAAAACCGGCACACATTGATGCCGGTTTTTGTCAAAATGGATCCCACCGGCAGAAATTTGTTGACTGTCAAAAATTGGCTCACATTGATGCCAATTTCTGTCAAATTTTGTTAGAAATCCAATAAAAACCGGCACCAATGTAAGCCAGTTTTTAACATTAATTTTTTTAAAAAAAATTTGAATGTACAGTGTGAATTTAAATCTGTTCTTCCAGACAAAAAAATCACCAAACATTCCTATACTCAACGATACTTGTATACAATTTTTTAAAATGCAGCAAAAAAGACAAAACATTTCATTTTTTTTTTCTTTTTCTTGGATAAGTAATTGTGCAAGAATTAAAAACAAAACTAGAAAAGAGATAAATCCAAACCTAGAAAAGGCTAAAACCAGAAGAAAACTCAGTAAATTTAACAATTAGATTTAATGGATAAACTCAGTTATTTTTTTTAGAAATTTGACAGAAACCGGCATTGACATTAAACAAAATTATTGTCTAATTGATGATAATTCATATATCATAACAATATGTTTTATTGATATTGACATAAAATAAACAAATATAATTTTGTTTAACGTCAAATACTACCGTATGATTTCATAATTTTTTTTTACTATGTATACTTACATCTGTTATATGGTAATAAAGAGAAAAAAACAAATAAATTAAAATGACACATCTAATTCAACGTATTGTCAATTGTATGGTTATTTAAAAATTATAGATGGCGTTAATAAAATAATTCTTCACTTTTTACATAAAAGTTTAAATATATGAAACTAAAATTAAAGCTGAAAAATATTTTAAACTCTTTTGCTTATATTTATCACACTTTAAGATGCGCATATGATTAATAAATTATTTTATCATATGATCTATTCCTGACCATTTTTATACTCTTTGCTTTACTCGGAGGGATAGATGTAGGAAAGGATAGGAAGCTAAAAATTATATATGAAAGGTTAGTTATAAGAATTTTTTTCATTGATCAAATTTATTATATATAAAAGGTATAAAATTATAATTTTTCATTTGCATATACACTTCAAATTTACATTGATGCCAATATTTGTCGAATTTCTAACAAAATTAACTGAGTTTATCAATTAAATCTAATTGTTAAATTAACTGAGTTTTCTTCTCGTTTTAGCCTTTTCTAGGTTTGGATTTATCTCTTTCCTAGTTTTTTTTTTAATTCTTTTACAGTTACTTATCCAAGAAAAAGAAAAAAATATGAAATGTTTTGTCTTTCTTTGCTGCGTTTTAAAAGATTATATACAAGTATCGTCGAGTATAGGGATGTTTGGTGATTTTTTTTTTGTCTGAGAGAACAAATTTAAATTCACACTATACATTCTCATTTTTTTTTTAAAAATTAATGTTAGAAACCAGTTTATATTGATGTTGGTTGTTGTTGGATTTCTGATAAAATTTGACAGAAATCAGCATCAATGTGTGCCAATTTTTGACAGTCAACAAATTTCTGCCAGTGGAATCCATTTTGCCAGAAACCAGCATCAATGTACGTATGTCGGTTTTCGACACCCTAAATTTTTAATTTTTTACTGTAGCACCAAATTTTAAAATATTTTTAAAAATAATTCTATTTTCAAAAAATCCCCGATCTTCCGGTGCCTGAGTTCTATCATGTTAGCTTGAAAAATTCGTGTGTCATGTTATAAAAGATCTTACGAGATATTTTTTGAAGTATTTTAAACTGAAATGGTTTATTATATTAGCATTTTGATATCAAATTCACAATTTTGTCAATTAAAATAACTTTACTTGTAATATTTTAAAAATTAATGTATTATGCTTCTATTTTAGAGGTTCTCTTTTATCCAACGGAAAAAAATACATTATTTTAAGCCAAGTTGTGCTCAAACGTAATCACAAGAATAATTAGATTACCACCACATAAATTAATGTCATATTATATTCATAAATGTTATTATTATACTCTTATCGCTTTCTTCCATAATAACAACAGTCGGATTTTACTTTTGCACAAATACTAAAATAATCATTGAATTGTCTTAATTTTATATAAATTTACTTTCTACATACTAAAATACTCTATTGTAAAAAAGTAAGTTCAATAATGATAGTATTAATATATGGTGATCATAACAATGACAAGTGATAAAGTTGAAAAATAAATAATTAACTTTTTTGGTAACACTTTTAATGGAACAAAACTTTTCTTCAAAATGGAAGGGAAAAACAAATCTTGGGTGTTTGAATTTTAATCGTTTTCGTATAATAGATTTCTATATTTTAAAAAGGTTTTATTAAATTTTTATAATATTTAGAATATTCACATTAGGTTTAATTTAAATAAGATTATTGAAACTGAGATGTACATCTCGTTTAAAATCAATTTAAATTATTGTGAAACCCTTCAAATATAAGAATAGGAAAAAAAAATCATTACCTTTTACATGTATGATATAATTGTATATATTTTTTTATTTTTTAATAATTTGGTGATTTTCATATCTTATGCGATATTAACATATTATATATTTTAATTTTTTCAGTTATGTGTAAATTAAAAATAATGTGAATAATTTAAAAACATTTAGATTAAATATCAACTTTTAAAAAAATATAAAAAATTAACTTAAAAAACGTTAAAATTCAATGTTTTAAGGTTTTTACACATGGAAGGATGTATATATATATATATATATATATTTCCCCATAATTTGTATATAACTGTAAGAACATAGTATAAAAATAGGTCCAATTCCTTATGTTGATAAAAACGAAATGGGCAGCAATAGGAAAGGAGTTGATGCACTTAATTATATGATTATGTCTCTCGACAAAGAAACACGTTTTAAAATTCTGGTACAAATACACCAATGTCCATTGGTCGGAGTGAATGAGGACTCTGTATCCCTTAAGCATGCTTCGAGATTCCTGGATTTGGCATGTGTATGGAGCGAATGGCATTGGGAGGGCCACCCCCGGCGATGGGCCTCTGTAGTGCCCGAGGGGGGAGGGGGGCCAGTATCCTAGCCCACCCCGCTCCCCCTTTAAAAAAAAAAAATTCAGGTACAAATACAATCATGCAAGGCCTGCACAGTTTATGCATAATGTGCGCATTATCAATCAACTGTGTATCATCCTTTCAATGCTGTGCTGCGCAGCTTCTTCACACAACTGTTGATTCCGATATCTTCAATTCATACATATATATATGCTAAATTGGTGAACATTAAACTGCATGAACATTCATGCATTCACATCATCATGTTTTCTCCATTGCCATAACCCTAGCTTTTCTTTTCTTTTTCTCCAGACTCCTAATTTTAACTTGCAATTATAATGTAATTACTTCTCTAACACAAAGTGCCTGTCAAGATTTAACTGCTCGTGCTAACTGATAACTAATATTTAATGGCTGATACCTCGACGAAAAGCAGAATAAGTGTTTGGAAAATTATGCTAGCAGTTGTTGCTTAATTATATGTTAAATTATCACTAAAAAAACTCTAGTAGAAACTCATAGGGACATTGACATGAAAATCATTTGTTGGACATGGGTACAGGGACGAAAGACTAATCAAACCAACCAGTAACCGAATTTATTTGAATATATAATTTATTTATATGTGTAAATTATATTATATCTTTTAATTCAATAATGGGTTATGATTGAATTGGAAATCAAGTTAAAAGAGGAAAAAGAAATACAGTCTGATGAGAAACTTAGAGAGAAGTTGGTGTGTGAAAAGAGTGAGTGAGAAGCAGCAGTAGCAACAATTACAAAGCATGCAGAATCTATTACTAGATCCTGTACAAACGCTTTTTAGTTTTTACACGCCACCTACAAATTAAGCTTTATTTCAATTTTTTTAATAGACTATTTATTATTTAAAATTTATTAATTCAACTAATCTAAATTTATATTAAATACTTTTTTTAATACTCATCATCACACGTCGTTACTGAAACTTTTAATTTTTTTTTAATAAAAAAATCAAATTGTAATTATGGGTTTTGTTTTTTCTCCCTTATTATTACACCGTGGATTTCTTTGTGTCCATTTTATTAATAGAAATATAGAAAAATGGAATGATTAGCAAATATTTCTTATAATTAGAATCAATCAATTTATAAGGCATCTATTGCTAATCAAAGTTTGAAAGAGAAATGCATCCAGTTAGGATCTAGAAATTAATACTCCTATTTGATTAAAACAGATTTTTATTTTAAAAATTATAAAGGAGGAGAAGTCGGTAGATCGCATCAAATTGTGATGATTTTATCAGATTAGGTTCATTATATGGGTCCCATCCAATACCATGTTGCTTAGCATACAATAAAATTTAAACAGAAAAACAAACTAAGTAATTAGGGTTTTTATAGTATATCTTTGTAAAATTTTGGCCTTTTTTTTTCAATGGTTACGTGTAACCTTTTTGGAATTTTTCAAGTGGTATCATACCATAATCCCATATTTGAATTGTCCGATTAAATGAATTTATACAATTTAATGATTTAAATGTACAGACACATTGTATGCACATATAACTAATTATTACGCATTTTTTAAATATTAAATTATATATTAATTATGTTAAAAAAATATTTATTTATTTTAATTGGAAAAGTAAGTAGATAAGGTGAAAAAAAGAAAAAAGAAAAGTCATGGAGGGAGAATTACACAAGTCACTGTAAAAAGTGGATCGGGAATACTTTACAACTTTTTTATAACTTTGCCAAGCCACATATCTAACTCGGTTATTATATCAAATAAAGAAGTAAACCAATAGGGACTCAATTGGAAAAAAAATGTCAAAAAAAAGTAGAAAGTAAAAATGAGAAGTAAAATTTGGAGCCAAAGCAAATGGATGCAAATTTTTCTTTTTTTTTTCTCTATTGGGCATATATAAATGGTAAAATAAAAGGCTAGGTAAGGTGAAAAGTTTGGAGCGTGTTAATGTGCGTGCATACATAGCTTTTAATTTAACCGAGTGTATTTGCTAATTTATTCTTATATCGAGTGCAGTACACCAAACTAATGGTGAATTGATATTTAAGAAAATAAAAATTTTTTGTATTAATATATTTTTGGAATGGTATATCATTTATACAATTGGAAGGAAGGAATTTTTAATAAAGAAAATAAAAATTGTCTATGCATGTGACTTGAAGTTTTTGGTCCACATTTGATGATATGCACCGGCTCACCAAACACCTTCTGATACGTTTTCAAGCTTTTCACTACAAATTAAAAGTAAAAAAAAGAAAGTTGGAATGCTTTAGCTAGGGACTGTGAAAACGATAACCTTCAGCATATATAACGTAATAATGGAGTTAGCTTTAACTACCTTTATCACCACGTATTGGTATATCATTATTAATCTACTATATATCTTATTATATAATAATAATAATAATATACTTGGGTTTGCTAGATATTTCAATCTTAATTATGATTATATTTGTAAGGTTACTTTCCAATATTGCATGTTTTGATATAGTGATGATTTGTCATAAAATAACATCTTAGAACTCTTTGGTGACGTTTCTGAAGAAGATATTCGATTTGATTTTACACACTTGCATTCCACACTCAAGTCAAAATTGAAAAGAAATAAATAACTTGTAGGTATGTTGAGTAAAATATTTTGATAATAATTCTCAAGTTCAAGTTTCGAAAATAAAACATATTTAAATATTTAAAATGGAATATTTTATCACTTTACGTGTCTATTTAACGTAAATTTAAATCAATCGGATCAATTAGATTTCAGATATTAAATAAATTATAAAAGAAAAAAAAGAGTAAACCCGTATTTACGATTTATTCATTATCTTTTTTATATATGAGTTTATTTATTTATTTCGATCAAAGATATGCATTAAATAAAGGAAAGATTACAATTAATAAAGCTAACTTGAGCTGCAACGTTTAGAGCAAAATCTGTTAAAAGATATTTGCGATAAAATTATAAATATAAAATATCGATAAAATTTGTCGTAGTAAACTTGAACTAGAATCTTTACGACCGAATTGATTCACTATCTGTAAAAAGTCAATTTTAATAGCAAAAACTTGAGGTCATATATGAGATTAAATACTCTAATTTATTTAAGAGAATATCATTTCTTTAACGAGGTTGTGACCGAAAATTACCATTGGGACAGTTTTGCTCTTATGATCTCTATATATAGATATATAAGAATGCATAAATATTTACTAAATTTGCACCTTATTCCTTTTTTTTTTTCTTTTTTGAGGACCCCTTTTTTCCTATTCCTGAGTTAATTTTACTTATTGTCTACAGATCTTGCACTATATTCAGTTTCTAACAAAAAAACTCACTGAATTTTAAAATTATGACACAAATATCCTTTAATCATCTACTTGTTATCCAGATTATTGAAATAACAATGCATATATGATAAAATGGAGGAAACGTAATTTCATGTGCACAGAATTTAAATGGAGTGATTTTATTATTATTGTTGTTGTTATTATTATATATTGAAGTTGGGAATTTTATTTATATTACAAAGAACAAGATTGAGGGACAGTTATTGTACATGTATGGCGTTTAAACGCATTTGAATCGTTTAATTATAGGGACGTTATTATTGAAAAATTTATATGCATGCACACCGAACTATTGCTTTTAATATTGAGATTTTAGAAAAAAAAATAATTAAAAAAACCAAAAAGTATAATAAACTAGCTAGTGAATACTAATCCGTACTGTATTGATGCAAAAGCATGCCTAAACTTTGTGTTCAAGTGAATAGTCATCCAAAACTTTTTATTCTTAAACTTTGGATTAATTTAAATAGGATGGTTGATGAAAATTAATTAGAGGTGGCAAAATTTAACTCCCATCCACTAATTCAATTTATCCACCATAAGAATATATATAATTTAAATTCAAGCTAATCAATTCGTTATGATTTAATCTGTTTAATCTGTAAAGTAATTCGATCCATTACGTGACCTTATGAAGCAATTCATTTATAATTTGCTTATATAATTTGTAATTTTTTATATGTAATATGAATATAAAAATAATTATTTTTATAGGTTATACATAACTTTTTATTTTTCATGAAAAATTTAAAAATATCATAAAATTTGATCTATCTGTAAGCCAATATGTTTATGATTCCTTTAATAATAACTCATTTAAAATATGATTTAATTTATTTATGATCAAATCAATTATGATTCAATCTAAATCCGTTCAATTCAAACCGATTGGCACCTATAATGAAAACCGATTGAAGGGCATGGAGTTTTGGATTACAAATTAATCTTTTAAAGGTATTGAATTAATTTGTATTTACCGCAAGAACTCCTTTGTACTCAGGAAAGTAATCCTTATTGTGAAATCCAATTTCAAATAAAAATTTAACTCAACAGTATAATCTTGACCTAACATGTTGCGTAGTATTATATCATTAAATACTTTTGTTTTTTTGTTTGAATTCCATGAAATCATTTAGAGAAAGGCTTTTTCAAATTTGTTATCACATCATCAATATATGTGAACAAATATATTTTGCCGGTTATTGTTTGGAAGACTATAATAAATTCCCACTACATATATACATATTGAACTGTTTGCTTTTTGGTTGTCTCTATCCACTAAGTTATAACCCTATATTTCTTTTCTTTCTTTTTTTTTTAAAAAAACTTGATATTTAATTTTACTTTTTTAAATTTAAATCGATTAGCGTTAAATATTGTTGGATTTATAATGGAAAAGTGAAAACGATACTTTTTAATGGTATAAGTTTTTTATGAAATAAAAATTAAATTTGAAACCTTACGTCTGTTTTTTCAATATCATTACTTATACGGGATATTGAACCTCAAACCTATTATAAGAAAATCCGAACTAGTAACCATTGCAACCTTATTTCTAATCCTCCAATACCATTTTACTTCTTCCCATGCTCCACCAGATGCCAACAATATCCACTACCAAAATCAAGTTTTCGTTATTTGTCAGAATAAAAAGTTTCAATTATTTAGCTAAAGATGAGTTATTTTCTACCAAAATTTTATTGCTAGCCACCCCAATAGTTCATCTATCAACTTTTTATTGAATTTGAATTTATAACTTCATAATTTTATAATATATATATATATATATATATATATATATCATAATTAGAGAGTTTAACTTATAATTTTATACTTTTAGAAAATACTATATTGTTAAATCAAAATTGATTTAGTTATAAGAAAATATCTTTCATACTATTTTTTTCCTCTTATTATTTTGGTTCGATTGGATATAATTTATTCTGTTCGATTTTATTTTCAAAATTTTTAGAAATTTTAACTGATTCAATTTTGAGTAGTGAACTGAATAGATAGATATTCATCCATTAAATATGAGCATTTGAAGAAAAAAAAGTTGATAGATATTTTTTTTTTCATTTTAATTATGTAAGATAATAAAAACAAAGAAGATATTGTTAAATATGCAGTAACAAGTTGCAATGATGACTTAAAGATACTAAAAAAATGCCAAAAAAGAAATAAAATAAACATAGAGAAGTTGCTGAACTTAAATTACAAAAAAAGGAAAGAATCCTTTTGGTATAGCCTATCTATAGATGTTCAATATTTTGAAGAACTCGCTACCACAGCCACCCATTTAATGTATTAATGCAGAATTAATAAACAAGGAATTATAAATAATACATATAATATATAGTTAGATCTAGTAAGGCTTAAAATTAAGGATAAAATAAAAAAATAAAATAAAAAAGAAAGGTTTTTAAAACAAGTGAAAGCTGCAGCCTGGTGAAAAGGACACAGCGTTTGTGTTTGAGTGGGGACTAATTAATGAACAAAACTATTGGAAGAGAAGAAATGATGATTAGCTATTCTGATATTGACAGGTAAGCATTCTGACATGGATGACAAGTGGCATAAAAAGAGAGGTGCCAAATGGCAAAGGGCGGCGCACCCAACAGACAAAGCGAGCTGGGTTCTGGGAACTGAAGGGAAGGGAAGTAAGAACTAAGAACAATGTCCTTACCCTTATTTCACTGAAACAAATGTTAATGTCAAATTATAAACACAAAACATATGTAAAACAACAAACTTTAGTCAATCATATCATTTTATAACAACAACAAACTTTGGTCAATCATACTAATCTTCTTCTGTTGTAATAAAGGAGTTCTCAATTCGAGATTAACATTTTTTATTATAAAAACAAAAAATATAGTTCTAACTAAAGATATCAAAAAATAAACAGAATTTAAAACTTTTAATTGAATATTTACCTATTCTTACATATTTTTAATTAAATTTGTTATTTTAAAACTTTCATTCTCGAATTTGATTTCGACTCTAAACACTTTAACTTATCTCAGAATAATAAGGAATCAAACTTGACTTGCACTCAAAACTCTCAAATTTTAACTTTGTTATATGTTTGTGATATTTTGAGTTTAATTTTTAGTTTATGTTTTTAAATTTTTATTTCGTTTGAAAACAGTGAAATTTCAAGTTCGGTTATTTACTCTACATCTCATGAAATTTAACTTAACGTTACTTATGTTTTTTAGACAACCAGACATGAAGTTGAATTTTCTTTTTTTTTTTCCATTAAAAAAAACCCTAAGTAGAAACAATTAAAGGGAAGAAAGAAATATAAATCTAGCGGTGGGAGAGGGGGGGTGGTGGCGTGAAAAATTAGTGTCACGCCGTCCAAACAAACCTTTCATCCATCTGCCACCCCACGCGCAATCAATAACTTCTTCTATAACATATATATATGTTATGTAATCTTACTATATTATCTCACTTACAGTAATAAAAAAAAAACCTATATAACTTTAAAGCCTCTCTCTCTCTCTCTCTCTCTCTCTCTGCCCTTCTCTCTCAGCAACAGCATTCGTCCATTTCTTTCTTAAACATCAATTCATCATCATCAACAACAGGATATTACTCTGTGAGTATCCTTGGTGCATGCAATGTCTTGTCTATTCTTGATTTCTTGCTTCGAATTCTTGTGATGTTTTTCTTTCTTTTCTATAAATATATACATGATCATTGCATCCATTCATGAGATTCATATATGCTAGATCTTTTTCTTTTTATTTCGTTATATATAAGGGTCTCACATGTCTAGAATTCAAAATTTCACGGTTTTGGCCTTCGGACCAGTACCACTTAGAGTTAGATCTTTGATCATTCGTATCGATAGACAAGGAGAAATTAAAGAGTTGGAGGTTTGATTTTATTCTGCACAATTTAGTACAGTGAAATGCGTAATTGAGTAAGAATTAGAGGGTAGTGGCGGATGGTGAAAATTAATTTTTATCCACCGCTATATGCTAAGAACATTGAGAGTGGAATGCACTCAAAGGCAAACAAAAACACTTGCTTGTGCCAGCAAAGTCAAGCTTTTCGGCTAACTTTTGTGTTCAATATCCTTTCAACAAGTTCATGCAACTAAACTCAATAATTTGTTACTTAGCTCTTCAAAATCTATGGTTTTTTTTTTTGGTGGGTTCCATTTATGGTCTGCCATTTTTATCTACAGTGTAAATATCTAGACGAAGGATCATTTTAATTTTTGAGGACCCACAAAGGTAATGATCGTCTTATAGGTATAGGCCAAGTTTTGTGATTTTTAGTTGATGAGGACTGGATATTTTTGGGAATTAATCATTACAATATTGTATACAACAACATAACAATAATTTTGTATCCGCATTTGAATCAACTGATTATTTATATTCATTTAATTAAATTTTTTTAATAAATATACATTACATGCGCGTACATTATATTTCAACTCATAACAAAAAAATATTTTTATTTAAAAAATGAAATAGAAAAAGAAACAGCCTAACTAGGGCAAACTTGTGTGGACTTCAAATTTGATCCATCGTAGCTTTTTAGAGAGCTTTCTAGCATTTCATTATAATGAAGAGTCATTACTTTTCTTTCTTTGCTTCCTTTGATTTTAGTGCTACGCTAAAAGAGCCTTTAAGCTTTTGTTTGTATTATATTATATTATATTATATTATATTATATTTAACAAACGGTTTCATTTTATTAACTTAATTATAGTAAGATGTGACACATGATTAATTAATTAATATAAACATTCTTATTCGCTAAATCTTGGAAATTGTATTTTTAATTCTCTCTTAAATATATCCATTCATTCATTATCTTTTTTCTAATTCAGGAGGGTGAATATTATCCATGGACATGGAGTCTTGTGTGCCACCTGGATTTAGGTTTCACCCAACAGAGGAAGAACTTGTAGGGTATTACCTCAAGAGAAAGATTAACTCACTCAAATTTGATTTAGATGTTATCATTGACATTGATCTTTACAAAATGGAGCCATGGGATATCCAAGGTAATTATACTAATTATTCACTTAAACTACTTTAAATTTTCCCCTAATTGTATTATTAGCAATTAACCCCTAATTAGCCACATAATCCTGGACATAACTCTTGCATGTAATATATTATTATTAGCACAAATTCCTCATGGATGCTAGACCTGTTCATCAGCCAGATTTGGATAGAAAAAAGTTTAAAAAACCACGTAAAACTGCTAAAAATTTCGCTCAAGCCTTGCTATGAACAGGTCTAATGGGTGCTATGATTGTAAGGAAGAATTTCAAGGCATTAAAATAATATTTGACTATATAACTAGGAAGGGCATAAGCGAATGGAATGTGGGAATGGACCTAAAAAATTAGGTAATGTGTGAATTGATAAAAGTGTAATGATTGTGTTAAAAATGGAACAAATTAATAGATGTGATAATGTTGAAATTAACAGCAAGATGCAAGCTAGGGTATGATGAGCAAAGTGAGTGGTACTTCTTCAGCCATAAGGACAGGAAGTATCCAACCGGAACAAGGACTAATAGAGCTACGGCTACCGGATTTTGGAAGGCAACCGGACGGGACAAGGCGGTGCTTTCGAAGAACAAAGTTATAGGGATGAGAAAGACTTTAGTCTTCTACAAAGGCCGTGCTCCTAATGGAAGAAAAACTGATTGGATTATGCATGAATATCGACTCCAAACTTCTGAGCATGGACCCCCTCAGGCAAGCTTTCATTTCTTTCTATTTTTACTACTTAATATATTGTTTTTATCGATAAAAAAGTGAAAGGGGAGCTCGAACACGGGACTAGCCAGTATATTATTCAAACAAAGAAAACACCTTCTTTACATTTTTTTAAGCATTTAAATTTATATAATTAAGTTCATACCTTTTTTGCATATATTTTAGTTGATAAATTAGATATATGAAACTCGCTAAAGCATAATTTATTCCAAATTTGATGTGGCATTTATAGCATAACAAATACATAGCATAATTTCTTTAAGAAAGACAACAAAACATGTACTAATCTAGGCCTAATTGGATAGAGACGTTGAAAAATAACATTATATTCTATATAATAATAATAATAATAATAATAATAATAATAATAATAATAACAACAACAACAACAACAACAACAACAACTCTATATATTTGTAATAAAAAGTAAGCATTACACAGAAATTTTTTCATCAAATCGGATTCATTGAATTACTCTCATATCAAGCTCATATTATATTATCACGTTAGTAAAAAAAATTTACATAACTGGTTTCTTTTTTGTGTAAATGTGCTTTTTTAACTTTTTCTTTTTGACAAGGCAATATACCATTAGTTTATTTCATAAAAAATCATATTTATCAGGTTTAAATAAGAATTTTTCAATTCTTTATATCATATGGTGTAAGAGATACTGTTTATAATTTATTTTGACTATATTTATGAAAAATTTATAAAACAAATTAATAAAAAAAAATTGCCACGTTAATAAAAAAGGAGTAGCATGGTGATTGGTATGTATAAGTGAAAGTTATCATTAGTTTAATTTATGAAAACCAGATTAGGCAAGAATTTTCCATAAATAGATAAATCTGATAAAGTTTTATTGTAATTGCAGGAAGAAGGATGGGTAGTGTGCCGAGCATTCAAGAAACCAACTCCAAATCAAAGACCAGGTTTTGAAGCATGGAATCATTCTTATTATAGTAGCCATGCTAGACCTCCATCATTCTCACAAACACATATACTTAAACCCAATCAAACCACTAATTTTCAATATCCCTTTCCCTCTGAACCAGAAATGCCTTTAAACCAATCTTTTGTGGACACTAATCAACTCATCGATCTCCCTCAACTAGATAGCCCGACTACACTTTCTACAAGTTTTGCTACTTCCAGAGATGGACTCCCTCATGCCAATGAAGATTTTGATGAAGAAAAGAGCAATAACAATAATACCCAATTCATTGATTGGAATAATTTGGATAGTTTACTTGCTTCCCAAATAAATGATGATACCACCTCATCATTTTCCATTCCAAACTTCACTTCCACACCTCAAACCTATGGCCTTCAAGCTAATAATAACCATATTTTTAGCCATTTTCTTGATTGCTAACTACAAAACTCTTCTTACTATTAGAATTTACAAAGGTCTTAATTAAAGAGAAGAAGAATCATGATTATTTGGTTGTGATAAAGAGAGGCTTCACATGCAAATTGAATCTCTCCCACAAATTATATTAAGTTTTAGAGTCAAGGGGGTGAAGCTTTTAATTCACCTTTTTTTCTAAAAAAATTTCTTTTGTTACTAAATTACTTTTGGTTAACTATGTTTATTTCATAATTGTAAATTGCATGCATATGTACTCATAATCTTCTTCTTTCATAGTAAATGTTGATTGTGTTTTAATGATACTGTTTCTGTAGCCGTCATATTAAGATTTTCTTGCTTTTTTCCCTTCTTAATTCTTCGATGGTTTTTCTTGTCATGATGATATTATATCTACTGTTTTTGTATTTTCGTGATGATTAACTTCTACTTTTTATTTTTTATAAAGCCGTCAAATTTTCACGCCTTTGCAATATTTTTATATTTATACTTATCAGCCTTTTAGTTTTAAATGAAAAAAAAATGTTTACTTATGATTCAAATGGTTGATTCACCTTAATGATAAAATTAAACTAATGAAATTCGAAATAAAAAAATAAAATGATATGAAAATGGATGCAAACACAACACAAATAAATGAACAAAATTTTTGATGCACAAGTTACACCATGTGCAGAGTATACTTAACTATATGATAAAAAGAAAATTAACACTTAAACACATAAAGAAAATCACATGTAAGAAGTAAAATTATATATATATATATGAACTTTAAAAATATATAAAATGCTTAACACATGAGCGATACTTATAGATTTTGAAAATAATTATGAAAGTTTTGTAAATTTGGAGATAATTACACTAACTCAAGATTACAAGACTTGCTCAGCACATTAGCCTCCTAATAACTAGGTTGAATATTTTTGAGATTGAAAAATTCTCTCTAAATAATTCTCTGCCTTCAAATGAAGAAGAGAGGTCCTTATATAGGAAAATTTCTCCGTCAATTACAAGAGCTTGGACTCGTGAAGTGACTACTCTAGTTATAAATATGAGATTCCTCTCCAAATAAATCAAGCCAAATTCTAACATGTTCACCGTGAACTTTAGCACCTTGAGCATCATATTATTGTCTTATACTACCTCTTGAAATCATAAACACTTACAAAATTTTATACTCTAAACTTTGATTGAAGCGGCACCACTTCTTTTGTTTACTTAGGTAAAGATTTAATCAAGTCTTTTTTCAATGGTTCTTAATCTGAACTCAGTTTTTTCATTAAGAATAATTTTGTCCTCATCCTTTATTTTTAGGGACTTACTATCACAAAAATAATGCTCCCTCCATTTCAAAATACTTGACGTTAGAGAAGAATGCACAATATTTAAGAATAGTAATTATTTCATAACTAAAAAACCTTATTACCCTTATATTAATTGTGCAGTGTAATAAATATAGGTTGAAAATCACTTTTATAAAGGCAACTATAAATAAGAATATATTTGGTAAAAATCAATTAATGTGTCTTGATTATATCAAAAAATCATGTATTATGAAATAAAAAAATTTCCTTTAAACTACATGTATTTTGAAACAGGGGGAGTAACTTTTTGTTACCTTTTAAAACTTTAGTATTGCTAAGGGTAAGGTTGCCATTATGAGTGACAAGAGTCAAAATACCACTAAAACCATAGCAATTGCAGTGGTCATTACATATCTTTCGAGAGCCCTTTATTCAATCATTCAACAAGGTTGTCTTTAGACCTTACATAGATAACTGTGATAATTCCATCAGAAATCAATTAACGCACGTCTCATGTCTCAAAGCAATATGTCTAAATTTTCCATTATATATCTTGCTAAATGCCGTAGACATAAGTGCTTCACAATCGCAATTTAATAGGACAATTGGCATTGGTCATGGCCACAACTCTATATCAAGCAAGCCATTTGGCCTCTTTTCCCATCGTTACTAAGACAATAAATTGAGACTCCATTATTATAGAGTGAGTTATATATGTTTATTTCTTAAAAGCTCACGAGAACGACCTTTAATCGCCTAAACCACCATCAATATGATCCCAAAAGACGAGGTGAGTCTAAGATTTTAGATTAAAGAAAGCAAATTTGGTTGAAATTAAACTTAAAATAGTAATTTAAAAAAAATCAATATTAAAGGGCACAAATTTAGCTAAAATCAAAATTGCTGGGAACAAAATTTAGTTAAAATCAAAACTAAGGAAGTTAATTCTGTTAGAACCAATATTAGGAGAAAAAAATTAAAATTAAAAAAATTCAAGAATAAAAAGTTAATTTTAAAAAAAGGGTCCCTTTAATTGTACATGGATCTACTCCAAGTATTTTGATGGTTAAATGAGATTTCAATCGTAACAAAGGAGAGATAGAACGTAAAAAGAAAAAGAAAAAAAAAAAAACCTTACTCAATCCTGGATTGCTTAGATCACCATGGAGTGAATTATAGTCAATTATAACATAATTCTTACTTTGGTTAATCAATCTTATGCCTTAGAAGGAGAAGAGGTAATTATTATGGAGGATATTAATTTAGGCCTTGTTTTAAGAGTGTGACTTGGTAGGTCAAATCCACCAAGGAAAGCAGATTGACTTACTAGGTCAAATCCACCAAGGAAAGCAGATTGACTTAGTAGGTCAAATCCACTAAGGAAAGTAGATGTTAATATGGGTTATATCATGAAGGGGCAAATCATCACTAAAATTTATTAAAATGTGCAATTTAACCTTTAAAATTTAATTTAATATAATATTATTCTTAATATTTAAAAATTAAAATAATTAGGCATATAAAATGATAATTATTCAATTCTTAAATGACACGTATTCAATCATCGAATGCTAACAGTAATTTTAAAGATCAAATTATTCAAATTTTAAAATATTATGAATAACATTATATCAAATTAAATTTTAAAAATTAAATTATATTTTTTGCTAAATTTTAGGCGCGATTTATACCTTTAACCTATCTGAATACTAGTTGACAATCTGATAATTTTTTAATTGACCAATATTCAATTTTCTTTTAGCCATGCTTGAAATTTTGGTAGTTATATTGGAACTGGGCCCATTAGATATTGTTTCTTTCTTTCAACTGATAGAACCTGGGCCATTCATTTGAAGCCCATACATAATGAATAATTTTGCTTTGGGCTTCAGTTTTCATATAAATTATAAAATGAAATTAATTGTCTTCTTCCATTTTTTGTTTTTCTAGCCATTGCCAAGTAGGGATGAAAAAAATTGAACCAATTCGAAAAATCAAATTGAATCAATTGATTGTTTTAATTTGATTCAATTTTTTTGTTTTTTGGTTCGATTTTTGATTTTTAATTTCAAAAAATTTCGGTTTTTCTGTTCAATTCGATTTTTGAATAAAAAAATCGTATAAAAATCGAACCAAACAAAAATTTATATAATTATATAATTTTCTTAATTTTTTTATTACATAATTATTTTATACATGTAAATTATTTTATTTTAAGTTGTAAATTATATGAGTATATTTATCAATTATTAATATCTATTTTTAAGTGATAATTTAGAATTTTGACGATTAAATTGAAGATCGACTAAATGAAAAAAATTATTTAATGATTTTATTGTATTATTTATTGTATATTTTGGAATTATTTCTTTAATTTTAAATTTTATTTATATAATTTAGATGTTTTTACTTTAAAATATTATGATTTATAATTTTTTATAATTTTTAGACACAATATTTATTATTATTTTTTTAAATAGTTTTAAATTTCAGTTTTTGGGTTACCAGAACCGACCAAAAATTTTAATTATTCTAAAAGTTTGATTCGGTTAGATTGATAAAAATAATAAAATTTTGATTATTTCGGTTCGGTTATTAAACCGAACCGACCGTGGCTCTCCTCTATTGCTAAGTTAATAATTAAATTTTCGAGTATTAATCTAGTGCATGTGTCCACGTATCCACACACCAATGAATAGCCAGATTATAATATCATATATTTAGAGAGGGAAAATAAATGAATATCCTCTTACAACTTGCCTTTTCTATTTCCTATAAATCATTAGATCACCGTTCAAAAGAAGATGAAGTAAATAAAATATTGGTTTCATTATAAAACCAGATTTAAATTAAAGCATAATTTTTAATTTTAAATCTAATAAAAAAATATTGCAATGTTACTTTCAAATTTTAAATGTTGTTTCAATTTAATGATTCAATTAGTTTTTTTTTTATTAAAACTAACAAATTTCTATTAAAAAAAATTATTTTTTACCTTTTATCTAGTAATCAATATTATTTAAAATTAATAATAATTTTTTATTGTTATAATTAATGAATGTTTAAAAATTAAATTGAAATTAAAATAGTTATTATTTTTAGGATAAAATTTTAAACTAATATATCTTTATATTTAGAGGTGGCAAATGGATATATTGAACGAATTTAGATTGTATCATTAATAGAAAGATCATTAATGAGTTGGGTTATAAATAGATCGAAAAATATGGATCAATATCCAAATAAATTGAACGAATTTTAATCGATTCATGAATTTAATACAAATTATTATAAATTTTTTATTAATTAATTAATAGATCTGATAATAATAATAATAATATTTGATTGAAAATATAATATAAATAATAAAATATGGAATCAAACTACACCGTTTTGTTTTGTTATGTTTTGTTTTAATTTTCTATCTCTTCCCTATTTCCATCAAATGAAACCCTGCATCATTTCAGGTTTTATCCCTGCAAATTGCCGCTCCCCATTTCTTCCCTAAATAGTAATACCCCCTCTCTTGCGGCCATTTCTTCCCCAACCGAGATGAATTACCACCAGTCTCCGACGATGTCACGCTGGTGTTCACTACCGATTCTGGGTTTATCTTACAATCACCACAGGGCGAAAACATTCATGATGTTATTCCAATTACTCAAGCAGCTTCAGCTTCTTTATTTGATTCTGCCAATTTTGTGCTTTATAATTCTGATGGTGCAGTAATATGGCAGAGTTTGGACGAACCAACTGATACTGATGCTGGAGCATGTGTTGCAAGGCATCCTCTAAGTCTCCAGTCCCACATCGAAAGATCTTGTGCTGGTTGAGCAGTATATAGGCAGCGGTTCACCTCCACTTGGCATGACGCGTTTTAAAACCGTGAGGACTGACGTGATAATGCCCAAAGCGGATAATTTCATGCCAAGCATGCCCGCCCAACCTGCGCTGCGTCAGGTGGTATCAGAGCTGGCGATGTGGGCCACCATGTTGTGGATTCAACCTCTGAGTGCGTCCTTAAGGCGCAGGTGTGCCTGCATTTAAGGAGGGGAGTATGATGCGAGAGCATGTGTTGCAAGGTATCCTCTAAATCCCCAGTCCCACATCGAAAGATCTTGTGCTGGTTGAACAGTATATAGGCAGCGGTTCACCTCCACTTGACATGATGCGTTTTAAAGTCGTGAGGACTGACGTGGTAATGTCCAAAGCGAACAGTTTCATGCCAAGCATGTCCGCCCAACTTGCGCTGCGTCAGATACCCTTTTGCCTACTCAACATCTTCAAGCTGGAAAAGAGCTTGTTTCCATTTCTGTTAGCTAAAAACAACCATCCCACTGATCTAAAATAGTAAGTTGGACTAGAGTTTGAGTCGCATGTTCTCTCAAAGCATATGAAATTAATAGTTTATACATTTTCTTTTTCAAGATTTGCCAAAATTCAATGGGCTACTGTGTGTTACACATGCATTAGTTGATACCACTTAACGTCCTAAAATAGAAAGGATGTATAAGCAATTCAGTTCATACTTTGACATAACAAAAGAAGACTTTTTTTTATATATATAAATAATGTATTTCCTTGTGTTTTGAAAAATATTTAGAAAACTATCTAATTTCTCAGTAGACCGCGGCAGAATTAGAAGCTAACTGTAAAATATAATAATAATCACTAAAAAAACAATTCTTGTTATCTTGATTTGTTTTAGTGGCACAACTTCGCTTTTATTTTTCAAATAAATTTCAGTTCAAGTTCCACTACCTATACTATTTTTTGTATTTCTTATATTTGAAGGTTTTTTTTTAATATTTCTTATACTTAAAGTTCTTAACTATATTATTTTTAACATTAAAATTTTTTACTACACTATTTTTCATATTTTCATATTTAAATTTTTTAATTAATTTAAAAAAATTATAAAAAAAATCATGTTATATAATTAAAATATAGTGGTTTATTATTTTTCAAAATATGGATTATTTGTAAAAATATTCCATAAATGTTATCAAAACCTTATTAGTTAGTTTATTATGAAAATAATAACATTCAACAATGTCCGAAATCAAAGTATATTTAAAAGTTGAAAAAGTATACTTAGAAAAATATTGTAGTAATTTCTTAAAAAAAAAAAAAGAAAATGCAATAATTGATATATAGTACAAACTACAAACTAGCATAATTACTAATTGGCAAGCAGTTGTGAGTTGTGACATTGAAATATATTAATTTACAGAATTAAAAAATTATATAAATGAAATTATAGTTCTTTTTTTAGACATAAAAAGAAACTCCATTATAGAGAAAAATCAGCTGCAAGACCTTAGTACAAAAAAGGAGGAGACAAATCCCAAACCAAAAAATCAGGCATAGAACCAGATGCATAAGCCAGAGCATGAGCACATTGATTCACTGATTTTTTAACAAAGCCAAAAGAATGGCAAGCATCAACAAAATCTAGACAATCCTAAATAACAAGAGCTAAATCAAACTTAGAGACAACATGGTTATTCAGAGCATTAATAATAATAAGAGAATCCGATTCAATAACTCCATTGAGAAGTGATCGGTTTTTGAGCCAACTTAGAGCTTCACGAATACTAACAACTTCAGCAATGCAAGGATCCAAAATACCAGGAAAAGACCATTGACCAGCAGCCACAAAAGAGCCCCTGTGATCCCAAGCAATAAAAGCTACCCCTATCCTATTCAGATTATAAAAAATAGCTGCATCCATGTTAACCTTAATAAAACCTTCCCTAGGAACCTTCCACCGAACAATAGGTAAAGGAGAAAAACTAGAATCAGTTGAACTATCTTCTCTATTAGGTGCCAGCCACTCTTTCACTATGCAGATAGAACTAGAAATAATAGCAGCAGAGGAAGCAGAAACACCTCGCCAGACCACTTCATTTCTACAGTTCCATAAAGCCCAACAAATAGAAACAACTAAGCTAACATTATCAGCTGACATATTATCAATGATGAACATAAACCAAGAATTGAAGTCATTAAAACTCTCACCCAGATAACCAACATCAGACTTCAACCTGAACCTTTTAGCAAAAGGGCAAAATCAAAACACATGGTATATTGATTCAGCATTTGACAAACACAAAGGGGAGACATCAACACCCTTTTAAAGAAGCAGCTCCCGCACAGGTAAGACAGAGTGAATAACACGCCATAAAAAAATTCTTCAATTTAGGAGGGACACGCAAATTCCATAAACTATTCCAACCCTTGTGATTCAACAGATTGCCAAAGTTAGAGGACACCTGGTGGATCAGATTATATGCAGACTTGACCGAGTAGAAACCGTTTTTCTCCAAGAACCAATGCCACTCGTCAGCCATAGATCTCCAACTCAGAGGAATACTTCGAATTAAGTTTCTATCCCTCTCATTGAAAGAAGAATTAATTAACTCAAAGTTCTACTGCCTCTTATCTTGATTAATTAGATCCGAAACAAATAAAGCTTTAAAAGAACAGTCCATCTCAGAGGAAACATTCGGATTATTAGAATCTGGAAGCCATGGATCATCAGTTATACACACCTGATGACCAGTCCCAATCCTAAATTTACAACCCTTATTAATAATAAACTGTGCTTTGAGAATTCCTCTCCAAATAAAACTGGGATTCGAACCAAGCTTCGCATGAATAAAAGAAGAGGAAGGATAATATCTGGCCTTCAACACTCTTGCCAGCAGAGAAGAAGTATCTGAAGTGAGCCGCCAACATTGTTTTCCCAACAACGCCAGATTGAAATTGTCAATAGAACGAAAATCCAAATCTCCAAACTTCTTAGGCTAACACATGCGATTCCAAGAGACCTAGTTAATACCTTGCTTGTCCGAAGCACAAGTACCCCTATCTAACTTGTTACACAGACCCATAGGAAGAAGAAACACACTCATAGAGTAGTTCGGAATAGCTTGAATAATCATTTTCAGAAGGATCTCTTTGCCCACCTTAGATAAAAAAGATTTGTTCCATCCCTGCATTCGACTCTAGATTTTTTTGCTCTATGAAGGAAAATAAGCTCCTCTACAACCCAACGCTGAAGACAATGACAAATAAGCTCCTTACTACAATTAGAAGCTTTAAAGATATCAGAGAAATAATCTATAATAACCGTTTCCAATCATGAACCCCACTCACAAACACGTCCAGTTGGGTTTTTGAGCTGAGTAATACGGTTTCTTCTCCTCTTCCGCTTAGAAGATACGAAATGAAAAAATTTGGAATTAGAATCACCTCCTTTAAGCCATAAAGTCTTAGAACGCTGCTTCCAGAACTCCACTTGCTGTCTTCTAAGCTTCAATCTTCAAAAATAACAATAATACCGAATAACATTAAAAAAATGGCATAATTAAATTTTAATTACTTTATCACCATGCATACTTTAATTTAAGAATAATCAAATTTTGTCGTAGAGTCAAGTTTAAATGTACACAATTTTACAAAATAATTTTCAATTCACACCAATTTTTAAAATACTTTAGAAAATAACAGTATATATTAAAAAAAAAGTCCAAAATTTGAATTGAAAATAAAATGCAGTAAACCCAAATTTTGAATTAAAAATATTCTACAAAATATCATCACTTTTAAAAAGAACCCTAAAGTCAAATGCGCTGTCTTAAATGTTAACGTATAGGTAAAAGTATATCACATGTCACTGTGTTTGCAATTTTTGTGTGAATTCAACAGGTGAGCCCACCAGTCAATAAACTTCACTTTCCCAATTAATTCTCAAAAAAATTCCATTTTTTCAAATAAAATTTGCCTCCTAACACATTAAAAAAAAAAGAATTCCCCAATGTGTCAGTGTTTTAAATTAGTTGGTGGTAAGTTGTTATTGTTTCTTTAGATAAAAATAGCAATTTGTAATAAAATTTGTTCCATCAGAAAGTTTAGTTTGATTTTAATAATATTGGTTAATGTTATGGTGAATTAAATTCAATACAAATTTAGCTACGAGATACTAAATGTTATTATTAATAACTTTTAAAAAATTTTATATATTAAGTTTAAGTCTAATTTAAATTATAATAATTATTTTATTTAATGTTTTCAATTCATAAATCTAAAAATAACGTATGTCATGTTTTGTGAATACTTATTTTCAAATCAAACTAGTAACAAATAATATTACAGAAAAAAGAAATCTCCTGACTTTTTTCATAAAAATAAAAATAAAAATAAAAAATAAAAAATAATCATTTTAAATTGGAAAGTGGAAAACAAGACATCTCCCTCTTCAGGTTGCTGCTTAACCTAAATAACCAAATCCAGAAGAAAGTTTGAAAAAAGAGAGAACATTCATAAGCGGAATAAGAAATGTCCGAGCTACTTCCCCTTGCCATTTGCTAAAACTGGTTGTCTCTCGCCTTCTAGCTTTTATCTATTTATTTATTTTTCTCTCCTGGGAGGAAAAACAGAAAAAGATTCAAGCTTTCTTAAATCTAAATTATGCATTTTCGTTAACTTGAGAGAAACTTAGAATTGGAATTGGAATTAGGGGTCGATGGCATCGGCCAGGAATCTGATCGGCGAAATGGGAAGCAATAGGCTGGTAATGAGGGACGAAGAGGAGGCCAAAGGGGATGATTCGCCGTCGGCCAAGAAACCCAAGTTAGAGAAATTCCCATTCACCAGATGGGAATTGGCTGCTGTGATTGGGGTCTTCCTTGTTTTCTCCACCGGTTTATCTTGCATCTACTTGACAATGCCCCCTTCTGTATACGCCAATCTCAAGCTGCCTCGCACCATTTCAGATCTTCGCTTGCTCAAGTATGCAGCTTTTCCCCTGAATTTTTTTTTCTAGAAGTTTCACTTTTTGTTGTGCAGATTACTTGTTTTGTTTTGTTTTGTTTCTGGGGCTTTGTTGATTTCTAGGCTGGGATATATTATTTGAGGGTTTGTCTATTGTAGTTCTTTACATTTGTTGATTCCTTTTCTGGGTCTCTGGGAAATGCGCCTTTTTTTTTTTGAAGCCTTATCTTTGACCATGAGCTATTTTGGTGAAATGTAAAACTAATTCAAGCACCGAAGATTTGCATTCCATGAACTATTTTGGTGAAATGTAAGACTAATTCAAGCACCAAAGATTTTCATTGGAATTTCAATGCTGTTTGAGAGGATTATGCCAGTATATTGGATGGATAATGTTTGATGGTTGCATATAGTTGGATGGGGAAATTGGCCTGTTTGTTATGTCCTTCTGGGTTATGTTTGTTGCCATCTATTTTTGCATTGCATTGGAGAAACTTGTCTTTTGGGGTTTTGAAAATCCTTTCTTGCAGGAAAATTAGTTCATAATATGTTACATTGATTCGCTGAAGTAGTGCAGCAGTTAGTTTTTGCATAGAAAGATCTTTGTGCATGAAAGTTCTTGCCTTTTTGTAGTTATTTTGATTTTTTATAAGATCTTTAAGCTGGTTAATGGCAAATAATTATTAAATATTAAGTAATTGATATCCACGTTTCCACTGGATTTTACTTACCATGAACTACAATGATCATAATTGGTTTCAGAGACCATCTTGCAACATATGCAAGAGATCACCCAACAGAGTTCATCCTGGGTTACTGCTCCACGTATATCTTCATGCAGACCTTTATGATTCCTGGTACAATTTTCATGTCATTGCTAGCTGGAGCTCTTTTTGGTGTTGTTAGAGGACTCCTACTAGTTGTCTTCAATGCTACAGCCGGAGCATCATCTTGCTTTTTCTTGTCCAAGTTAATCGGCAGGCCTATAGTTAATTGGCTGTGGCCTGAAAAGTTGAGAGTTTTTCAGACTGAGGTATTATTTTCTTGCCATTCCTTTGAAATTAACAAACTTTACTGCATCAATCAATTGTATTTTGTTCATTTCTAAAACTGCGCCTATTTTTCATTTTTTTTATTTTTTTATTTAAATTCAGATAGCTAAACGTAGGGAAAGGTTGCTGAATTACATGCTTTTTTTGAGAGTAACTCCAACGTTGCCTAACCTCTTCATCAATTTGGCATCTCCAATTGTTGACATTCCATTTCATGTTTTCTTTTTTGCTACTTTGCTTGGACTTGTACCAGCCTCTTATATCACGGTGAGGGTAAGTTCTCATAACTCTTTGGCTATTATGTTATGTCTAAAGGTTTCACTCCTTTTTATCTATATTCCCATATTTACGTGTAACCTGAATCTTTATTTTGTTAGAGAAATATGTTGTACATTTTTCTCTCATTATACTCGAGTTCTTGATATTTAAGAGACATGTTAAACGAGTAATGTAGCAGGTAGTAATTGCTTTGATAATTGTTCTGTTACCAATTTTCTGATGCCTGTAATTTTATGTTCACATCCAATTTTCTGATGCATGTAATTTTATGTTCACATCTATGGAAATTGGGTTTTGTAGTGGTTTGTTAGTATTCATGAGGGCAGTTTTTGGCATAACCAGTGGGCCAGATACAGATTGATGTTTTTCCTGAATGATTACTCAAATAGACCAGATCACGAAATAATAATGATGGTGGAAATGTTTTAATTCTCAGGAATTGATTGGTCAGAAGCTGTGACAGAGAACAAAATTATAGGAAGAAACTCGGAAATTGGAGAGGGGAAAAAATGAAAAACAAGATAGGAAAAAACAATAAAGAGAGAATGAATAAAATGTGACATTCAGTCAGTTTATCATGGGCCCATTGACATGAGATGATAAGCTGCTTCTTGTAGGGTTTTATTCTTGTTCAGCATGTGATCCATTAACTGATTAATCATGCCATAATGCTAATTTTGCTTCTCTTTCTTTCGGACTGTCTCATGCTGTACCAAGCAAAATGAGATATTTGTGATGTTTTATTATTGTTATTTGATATTGATTCTTGAGAGTGTATACAAGTTTGACAAGAGAACGGTACTCTGGAGGATTTGCTTGATGATTGGAAAGACACATATCACAATTAGGCAATTGGCATTTTCAAAATAGTAGTGTTGAAAATGCACACCTGTATTTATTGGGAAGATTAGATGTCTTTTTTATTTAGTATACACTGTTTTGTTGTGATCAGGCTGGCCTTGCCCTTGGGGATCTGAAGTCAGTGAAGGATCTCTATGATTTTAAAACCTTGTTAATGCTCTTCCTTATCGGCTCTATCATCATATTTCCTACACTTCTAAAAAGAAAGCGAATATACGAGTGAAGGGTTTGTTGGTATGGCCTCTCTCATCTGGCAACATAAGAAAAATCTCAGACTACAAGGTACTCGCGAGATTGATAAAGGAATGGAGCTGTGTTATGCCACAAAGCACAAGAGGCTGAACACCAACTTCTGGTGTGATACTCATAAAAGATGGCTGAGATGAAAATAGATATAATATTTTTTTCTTATATAAATTTTTGAAATATAAATTTAATTGAGTAAGCTCCCAATATGGACATTATAGATAGTTGGGAGGCAGAAAATCCTTAGGGAAACTGTCTTAATACTGTGAGGGAGTGTTCATGATCATGACAGAATTGTTAGATTGGTAGTGCTGTCTGTCATGTACCGGAGATCGTGTTGTAGTGCACAATAATAGCATTATTAATTTCCTCTGATTCGGAGAAATGAATGTTAACAATTTTAAAAAAAAGGCTGATGTGATGAATTTGAACAATTCATGTAAGAAATACAGAGATTACCAAATCTGTAAAGGGTTTTTTTTGTTCTTTTTTTTCCAGTGAAGAAGAGCAGTGTTTTGTACACCACCAGAGTAGAACTTGAAACTAATGTGGCCAAAATTAAAAATTAAACTCTGAATAATGAGACCAACTTATAATCTCATTAAAAAAATATTAATGGGCTAGCTCTATTCTATAGAATTCAAAATTCAAGGGACCGTTAAGAAATTTATTATTTTTACCATCAACGACATCTCCTAACTAAGATTTACTCATAATTTACCCGGAGAAAGTTGCCGTGGAGAGCTTCGAGTTCCAAAGCTTAACCATCGCCTCAACTTCCAAGAAAGAATATATATATATATATATATATATATATATATATATATATATATATATATATATAGTAATTCCTCCTCTCTTTTTTAAGTGTCTGCTTTTCAAAATTTTCTTCATTGCGCCGCTTTCGGAATCCAAAAAGAAATCTAATGCGCCATTCAGAATTCAATTAAAAATTTAATGCACTTTAAACATTTTATCTTTATTTTGATATTACAAATGTATTTATATATTTATTGTCATTTTTTTAATGTTAATTAATAAGCAGACATGTAATTAATTAATAGTCAATATTTCTTATAATATTAAAATATATTAACCTGTATTAAAAGTTAAAAGTCACTTAAAAAAATTAGTAAATTGTTAAACCAGTGAAAGCTAAAGAATAAAGAAAATGAAACACGTTTTATCACTTTTAAGTAAAATTTATATTTTATCTATCTATTATTTTTAAATTTTCAATATAAATTTTTCAATTAATTTTTTTAACCAATTAGATTTAATAATTTAATCAAAATCACACAATTTAATACTAAATTTAAACCTAATTAATATTTTTTAATTTTTGTTAAAAAAACAAAAATGATAAATAAAAAAACCGAAAAAAAAAAGTAATAAATAAACCTGATCATCCAATAGATGAGACTCAGAGAGTTGGATTGGAAGAATCTCTAGGGTGATTTTAGAGGTACTCTTTCTTCGTACCGACCAATATACCTCACCAAAACCGGGCTAGGACCGAATTTTTGCTGGACTTACAAAACCTGGGCCATGATCAGGTCTCCTGACCAGCCTGCTACCTGTTTTATCTCGGTGCAAAGTAGGAAAGTAGAAAGCCGAAAGACGAGAAAATTCTGTATAAATATTTTTCTTTTTTCCTTTTCCAGTAAACGTGCACTAAAAATCATAGCAGATAGTACATAAATCACCCAAGGCAACCTACAAAATTGAGTCCGCATGTCTAACACTGTCTAAATAGGGAAAATTCTCATTTTTCCTAGCTCGCTTCTGAACCCAGGATCGTTCTCATCATCTTCAAGCAGATTTCAACTTGGCTGATGTTGAGGCCAGGTAGGAGAGGATTCTGTGTCCGACGAACATCAGGAAAACTCCCAAGAAACCAAGTGCTTTCAATGTAGTGAAAAGATCCAACTGTTTACCAAAACAATTAAGTGAATACAACTAACATCTAGAAATAGTGTTAGCAGGTATAATATTTTAACCAGAAAGAAAAATTTAGATGAGTTGGCAATCACAGTATTTCTAAAAAGCAAACAAGCATCAATAATCACAAAACATTTGTAGGTTCTTAGAAGCCCTGAATTATCAACCCTAAGGTCACTTGACGTCTTACAAATAAAAGTTGATAAATAAACAAAGTAAGGTCACTTGACGTCTTACAAATGAAAGTCGATAAATAAACAAAGTCCAAGACTTACCTTCAGCCAGAAAAGCACATAGAGCAAGAGAACTGCTGCAATCCCGAAATGGAACAGGACAGCAAATGTGGCAGGTACAGGAGAAGATGGGAAGTTCTTCAGGTTCACCCCTAATCGTAATAACTGTCAACAAAAATGGCAATTCAAAAACATGTCACAATAACCACAGTGTAAGCTGCTGGTTCAAATCGATGGGGGATTAAAAGTAGGATACAATGACAAATAGGAAAAAAAAATGAACAATAGCACACTTGAATTCCCACAAATTTGTCTCAAAAGGCATCGAAGAATGCTAATTCACTTTCCTCATATGAAGGCAGTCTTATTGACCTTCACACTAAGCTTACTGGGGATACTGCATATACCATTACGTTCTAAGGTCTTTTGACCCAAAACCTCAACAAGTGAAATTCCAATCAGATGCTCAATAGAACAGCACTCCCATGCAGGCATGCACTCATGGAGACATGAACCAATGATATTTAAAACTAGTTCACTAAACAACAGATTAAATGATATTATACTGAAAGGAGGTCAGAATATGGCATAAGAAGTCTCAACCAATAAACAGACAGGAGGTATATTCAAATCCACACAAACCATAAGCTTCTTATAAAAGTGGGATAACACCATCAAGCTCACACATTCAGAAATTCCGCAAATAATAACATAACACTTACCCCAACTAGAAATCCAAGGAGGGGCAGAAGTGTTAGACCCAAGAAAGCAAGCGAGAGTTCCTGAGGTGGGCGCTTTTCTGGTGCCCTGAAGATGTGGGTTATCTCTGGTTTTGGACCATATCTTGAATATGGTTCAACAGGCGGCGGGGGTGGACGTGGTGCTTTCTCTGGCGCTTCTGGTAGGTCTAGATCAACATGACCGATGGCTTTTAAGAAAGAGTTCTCCTGAAGAACACAAATTTACATGTTTATAATTGGATTAGAGTAATAACAATTGAGAATTAATAGTTCCATTAAAAAGATAGAAAAGAGAGAGAGAGAGAGGGGGGGGGGGGGGGGGGGGGTGGGGGGGGGTGTGTGTGTGTGTGTGTGTGTGTTGTGTTAACTTACCATGACAGAATCACCAACTGTAAGCTGAATGTCATATCTACCGGAAAGATAGAAAAATTTCTCAACCAGTCCAAGAAAATCCTACATAACAAAATTGCAAAGAAAAAATTAATAATGAAATAGCCAAATATATATCATATAAACTATCAAGTTTCATTACAAAAAAACCAAACTGTAAAAGCACTTGAAATGCCTTGGCATATAATAACAGGCAAGAAAAACTTCAACCTAAACTGCAATTAGAGAAGCATTTTCATCCTGCACCCTAAGACATCTAGACACAAGCAAATTTGAAATAGCAACTTTAACTTTGGAATTATGTCACGATAGCTGTTGTATATATAGCCAAGAACTCCACAATATAAACTTTCCATGGCAGCAGTTTATCATCACCTTGAGACTACAAATCTATCTGAAATGAACCACAGGATAGATTAGACATTAATGAGGAATGCATCTTATATTCATTACTTTACCAATGGAACTGAACTGCAAGCAGGTTGCATATGAAAAACTTAAGAAGAGGTAAGAGAGAAAGAGGAGAGCAAAACAAAATTAAAAAGCATAAGGAGAAGAAACTTAACTAGAATTATCTCAAACTTCTTTCCAGAGTTCCCCACCAAAAAGACATGCTCAACCTTCGTCTCATGTCTCAACTTAAGAATCGCCTGCAAGCCAAGAAATTCTCAAACACTAATTTCAATAAAAATTGCAACACAAGATGAAGACACCAAGAGCAGCAAACCTGATGTGGCTTGAAGGCATGGCCAAGAGGAGTCGTCAACTGAAAAGAGAGCCGCAGCTTTTGGAGGTGGTTCGCAGATAATGATACTAGACTTTCTCCAGCTAAATCTAGCCTACAAATTTCCAAAGCATACAATCAGATCTAAAACACGTTATACAGTTACATTCAGTAAAACATAACAGATAAAAAAACACATCTTCAAATGAAATAATGATGAGCATTTAAGATAACTTATACTGGGCATAAAGCATCTTAAAACAGTCAAAAGAATATAAACATACTTCTTTTGGACTTCCACGATCCCATGATCACTATCAAGCACTTCAACTTCAGTATTGTCAACTTTGATAACTCCAGTGACAAATATCGGAACTTGAGTTTGGCTCTCCATGGTATAAACTTTTTTATGCTCAGGATCATGAAACACAGTCTATATGATTTGAATTGGACAGATTATGGGTGGGGAGACTGATAAAAACAACATTAGATGCATCACAAGTGAAGAAGAATACCTCAAAAACAAAAATGTAACTTCCAACATCAACACTCTTTGGTAAAGCATCCAAGAAATAGACAGCCCTTTCAGGGTCATACTTAAGTTCCTAAATCATAAAATTGAAGAAATTAACTTTGTTGAAGGTAGCTAAAAACGCCAGTCAGAGATGAACACAAAGGGGAAGTGGAAGGAAGATAAAAGAATTAAAATAGACATAGACCCAACAACTGGCCAATTGAATCTCTGTCACACCTGCTTCTCAAGTATGGATTTATCCTTTGCACCAGAACGGAAAGCCTGAGCAAGATTCACTGTCAGAGGAGGTGCTTTTGAGCCAAGCACAGTATTCACTTTAACCTGGAAAATTTATAGAGCAATATACATTAATACATTATAGAGCAGGATAAATTAATTAAAATATTATCAAGGATATGTCGAGAAAGTTCAGTCATGCAAGTCAGTATTTAAAAGGTTTTTGAGCTTACATTTGTGAAAATGACTGAACTTAAAAGGTTAACACGTAAAATGTTTTAGCACATTTATGAGAATATACCTCAAGCATGTCCTTGTTAGTCAATGAAAGCACGGTTGCTGGAAGTGATAGAATCAAAGGAATGGAAACCCTGCACCAGGAAGCCAAAGTTTTGCATCATAATTTGAAAGAAGAAAATAAGTCATAAGCAAGTTTTGCTAGAAACTGACACTTGAATGAAATAGCAAACTTTGTGAAGCATCAAGAGTTGCTAGCAAGTTCTGTATAAGGAAAATCAACAAAAGGAGAACGGCATGTTTCATAAATTTCTTGTTGCTTATGAAAATTTTGTTACAGAATGTCCAGTTCCTGTAACGGAACCAGTCATGCCCTGTATTCTGGAGGCCCCTCCATCAAGCGTAAAGCTATCAAGATAGTTTTATAAGGTATGCCCACATACATGTAAGGAACCACACCAAAATATATAACAAAACAACACTTGCCTATTGTTCTCCAGGAGAGCCAACGAGTCTACTTGGATGAATAGGTCTTTAGCATCACCAGGAACCCCAATGCTTAAGAAAAACTTTGCCAAACCCACTATCATGTCACTTTGAAGCTGAAAACCCAAAGCAAAAAATTATAAGCATGTTTAGAAGAAATTACCAGAAAAATAACAACCAAAATGGATAATCTTAACTAACATTCAAACTTCCTGAGGTCACAGCTGCAAAAGTTGTCAATCCTCTAACAACAGATGATGTAGTTGAAAGAGGACCTTGATGTTCATGAGCATCGACCAGTTTCTCATCGAAGTAAAATGCCCCATCATCTACGATATGAGAAACAGCTAAGTAAGTATGCTAAAGAATAACATAAAAAATAGATTTCAACCAAATTAAGTTTCCTAGCCTTCCATGAAAACTTAGGATTGATTCTTTCAGCTAGTACAAAACAGAAGATGCAAACAAAGTCTAAGCGAGATAGCATGGTGCTATTTTGCGCCACAAGGTATTTCAGAAAATCCCAAACAAACAACGCACACATAAACACCCTTTGCTAATTTGCTGTTTTATCCATGAATAAGAGAAAATTCCTATTAATCATCCTAAAAGCAGTCCCATAAATAAATTATCGAAGAAATTAGCTGCAAAATATTAATTGCTCTACCCACTACAAGCCAAGTCAACATTTCTAGATATATTATATGTATCAGTGGCACTGATAAGTGATAGAAGCCTCTAACATATTGTATCATAAATTCAAAGTTTTTGAAATTTCAAGAAAATTGACCATAAAATTGGTTGAGGTGTGAACAAGATGACCATCGTGTTATTTTGAGGCACAAGGTATTTCAGAAAGCCCCAAACAAACACCCAGACATAAACACCCATTGCTAATTTGCTGTTTTATCAATGAATAAGAGAAAAATCCTATTAACCATCTTAAAAGAAGTCCTATATATAAATTATTGAAGAAATTAGCAGAAAAATATTAATTGCACTATCCACGATAAGCCTAATCAAAATTTCTAGATATATTATATGTAATTCTAGATAATATATATGTAATTTCTAGATATATTATATGTATAAATGGCACTGATAAGTGATAAAAACCTCTAATATCTTGCATTGTAAATTCAAAATGTTTGAAATTTCAAGAAAATTGACCATAAAATTGGTTGAAGCATGATCTGATAATTGTAAGAATTGTAAATACTAGTTATAAGACTAATAAAAAGGGGCACATGATTGTGCTCATACTAACCAACCCTCTGCAATAGGAAAATATGAACATACCATACTTCTCAATGCTGTCAAAAAGCTTCAATATATCATTTTTAGTTGTACCAATCTGCCAGAAGTAAGGAACTTTTAAGTAAATTCATTATTGTAGGCACCATAGGGAACAATAGGGAGAAGCATAACAAAGCAAAAAAAAAAAAAAAAAAACCTAAAACATAGCATTTGAAGATGAAAAAATGAAACAATAAGCGCAACAAAAAAAATACTAAAACATAGCATTTGCAGTTGAAAAAAAGAAACAATAAGCAAGTTGCCAATGAAGGTACATCTACCTGCATAGATTAACAAAGGGACAGATGCCATAATAGCCAAGCACAAAAAGTAAAGATAGTGTTAGTCCCAGATCAAAGACAAGATGGAAAACAATCCCATCCTTTAAGGAAGAGAAGGCCATGAATGGACTTCAAAATATTATAGCTTAAAAAACAATATACCCCATTCACTTGAAAGGCAACATCAGGGGAAAATTATGGCTCACAAAAGCAAGTCCATAAAACAACACAGAATTTACTGTAAGAAAATACTATCATTCACTTGAAAGGCAACAACTCTGGATTCCACTAAGCAAAATAACCAGAACTGGCTTAATCCTCAAAAAACAAGCTACAAGAGTCATTTCTGACTCATAAAAAAGGTGAAACAAGCTGCATAATCAAAGCTAGAACGTAACACCAATTACCAGCGATTGATCAATCTCAGATAATGATAGTGAGATCACCCCAGCAAGAGCTTCAAGTGCTAAACCTGAAAAATGATCATAAACAGCTAAGCCAACATATGACATCTATACTTCGCTAAAGATTTGAGCATTGAATGATCTATGTAGCAGCAACATTTTTTTCTGGTGGCAAACTCTCAACAATAGGATGTGGACAAATTAAAAGTACTCAAAATCAAAGAAGATGATGGGATTGATAGATAAAACCAAAGAAATTATGCAGTTTAGAAAGGAATTGGAAAAAAAGGATAGCATAGTGACAGGAAAAGGGAACAAAAGCATATTTGTACACTGATATTATTATTGATAAAACAATGAGTGATTCATTACCTGCAGCAAAAGTACTAGACTCAGGATTATTATTACTGTAGCGCCATCTTCCATCACTCTGCCTCAATGCCTGCCAATAATTTGTAAATCAACAATAAAATAAGTTAAGCAAGAAGATAAAACAGTGGTAATTTTTGCATGTTGGATGAAGATAATTAATATAATGACCACAGGAATTTCTAGCCAAGTTCAGGTCCATCATCAATTCATGAACCTGCCCCATTATGATTTTTATATTTTAGAGTATGTTTCTTGAAATGAGAATTTTAACATCACATATAACATGCTTGTGAAGGTAAAATCTGCAAATTGGTTTTGACAGCCACAGTTGGGTCCGTCCAAGACCCACAGCAAGAATTTCACTACTCACCCACCCCACAAAAAAAAAAAAAAATCATAAACTGGTACCACAAGAGGTAACTAGATGTGAATACTTAATGAGAAGGGCCTTGTCCTCATTATAAAAACATTAAACAATACCAACCTTGATGGAGCGAAAAATTCCTTCAGCATCTCCAAGATGAACATCTTTAGAAATCTGATCCTGCATATGAACAATTAAGCAATATATATCTCCATGAGGTTTGTAAAAACCTATAGACATGCAATAGCCCAAGGCCACCGTCATGCAAAAGAGTAAAAGACAGATAAATTTATAATGGTATTTAAATCTCAAAACCTGCTTTAGTATACCATGGTAAGAAAGGAAATCTCATGTTGTGACAACACCCAACCCCAAATGCCGGACAATCATATCATAATTAGTGTTCCAAGTGCATTAATTATTACCTTAATAAGTACCAAACTGCCAACTGAATGATAGAAGTCAAGCAACGAACTTGCACTACTGACTGCAGCTTGAAGTTTTGAAACAATGCCCTTCAAAGGATAACATAGACCCCATGTTTATACATATGTAATAAATTGGTAACACCAAGCAAAGCAAAAAGAAAAAAGTGGATGAGCAAATAAATACCTCAAGCACTTTTTCATTGATCTGACATTTTAATATTCCATTCACTTTCAACGCATAGAATAAATTCTTCGGCGTTGAAGATGACGACTCAACAGTTTCCGATACAGATGCACAAGCCTTTACTCTTGTTTCAGCTTTTTTATCAATTCCAAGAACTTCAAATGTTCGAAGTGCCTCATATGTTTCTTCTAAACTGAAGACATTTCGTATCAACTTGTTAGATGGTTGTTTTTCATTTAAAACAAAAACAGTAGAATTGGCCAAATAGAGAAAAATATAGTTTAACGCATTAGATAACTCCAAATATCACTTATAAAATGAGCCAAGACAACAAAATGAAATATTTTCTTCTTTTCCGAAACCAGACAGGCAACGTTAACCAGATTACAATCGTCAATATCGTTCCAATCACACAATTAAAACTAAGATCACTTACAAGCAGATTTTTATTTTTTTCTAAAAAAAAAAAGACTAGCCACAAGAAAATGATGGAAATGAACACATACAAAATCTCCAAATCTTAAACATGCAAAATGATTGTCAGAGACAAAAATTAAAGAAAAACCACGATATGACATTTGCTGATATTCAAATTGTATTCTAGTAATCATTTTTTTTCCTTCTTCATCATCCAAATAAGGAAAGGGCAATCCATAAACGAGCAAAAGGCTTCAAATTAGGGTTAAGAACCTCTGGAAGGACCCATCAACCGGCGCAAAGAGCTCCAAAGCTGCAGATCGGTGAGAATCGGAGATCGGTTGAAAGATCGAAGCAGCAACTGCTGAACAAGCCAATGCTGCGAAAAGCAGCACCACAAATCTTCCTAGACTTCTGGCCATTCCTGCATTTGAATCAACTAACTAAGATAAATTAAAATTTATATACACAAATTTCACCATAATTGAAAAGGAGAAAAAATAGAAGGTAGGGTTTCAGATCCGTAGATCAGACCGTGTGCGAAGAGATCGTCACCGAAGTCAGTCTGCGGACGAGGACTACTAGTGAGATTAGTCGTTACTTACTGTTGTCTCTCTTTGGGATTGATTTTACCATATTCCGAATTTACCCTTAAACTTAGTGAACTTCTGCTTTACTTCCCAACACGTGCAATAACGATCGTGCAAATTTTTTTTCTTAGCAAAAGATGGCTGAGCCCATGGAAACGAAACTAACCCAACTAATTACATAGCATAACTCGGTTAATCGGTTTTTTTTATTAATTTTTTTATTAATTTATTAATATAATTTTTAAAATTATTAATTAAATTTGATTAAATAATTTATCAATTTTGATTTTTATAGTCAGATTAACTATTAAAATTTTTAACATATAATGACAAGAAAATATTACGTAAAGTTTAATTTCATTTCAAATGTTGAAAGTAATTTAAAATAAAAATTACAAGATAAACATAATACTACCTAAAATTTATATCCTACTTTTACCATTGTCCATTTTATGGTTAATTATTTTAACACAATAATTAATATGATAAAATGGATTTAATATTTGTTAGAGATTAGTATTTTTGATCCTAAGTTAAATAAAAAATATAGAACAAAATTAAAATTTAAAATATAAACTATAAAATATAAGAAAATATTATTAAATGCTATTAAGTAAAATATATATACCTATATATATAATAAAAGTAAAAGTTAACTAGTTATTTTATATAAATATCAATTTATAAAATTGAGAAAAATGATGTATAATTCAAGGGCAAACCTATCTAAAGACACTCCAATTTATCCAAAGAAATTATTTTGACACTAAATTCAAAAAATAATCGAATAAATACTTAAATGTTTTAATTTTATTATTTTTAAATACAAAATTTAAATAAAATTGAACAGGCCTAACGCATAAATAGCATTCACTTGAAGTAACCAATACATGCTAGTCATACACAAATCATTGACAAGTGTCGGTTAGAAGGGTTCTCCTTCATCGAGCTTGGCTTGGAAAATTAGAGAGATTCTCCTTTTCCAATCATTGAAAAGCCATCGTTCTCACAAACATCGGCCACCATCGTCTGTAGACACCAGCTGCCTCTAGATTTCCCATTTTACCCTGTAACACTCAATGTCCGAACATTGGTACACCATAATTTGTAATATCGCAAGGTCAGTAGCCATTTACATGAGCCATTGTTTGTTTAGTTAATTTAAATCCACTTGATGCTTTTATGGTGATGATTACTAATTCTAAACATGGTTTTAAACTTTTCACTTAAGTTTAGCATTGAGTGGTCACTATTCATTTGGTAAATTTTTGGACAATATAATGACTATAAAATCATGCTTACCCAACCTGCAAGTGTCAGAATTACACTCTCAATATTCAACTGCCAACTCCAATACTCAAACAACAACACAAGCACTTATAAAATTCATCACATAATCCCATCAACACAATATCACAAAATCATTATTTATGTACCAATATCAACATACATAATCATAAGTCCACTATTAATTCAACATCTATTATTACATACTGTTGAACATATTAAATGCACTAAAATCGCTAATATATTATATACATTCCATCCATCACTGCAGATCATGTACATAAATTTTTTGCCTTTTTCCACCTTCACAATGTCTTCAGTTACCTGTCCCCTGCGCACAGTCAAAACAAACCAAACGCTAAACAACGATGTTGTCTAGTGGTGATACACTACATAAAATTCCATTGCACACAAATAGCAATAAACAAAATAATCATTTTACCCTTAATTACCTATTATTACTTATTATCTTAGAATTTCTCATTTAATTCTCTAAATTACCATTTAGTCCTTATTTTTGTCTTTTTTACACATATTTCTCCATTGGGATAAAAATTATAATTTAGTCCCTATACTTTCATTTTAACACATAATTCACTATTTCTTACACAAATTTACTCCTTTTTGCTCCTTTTTAGTTTTTATTTCATTTTTATCTTTAAATTTACATTTTAGTCCTTATATTTTCTTATGTAATGGCAAATTACAATTTATTATCTGTTAACCTTATTTTCATTCATTTTCACCCTTTTTTGCTATTTTATCCCTCTTAACTATATTTTTAGTGTAAATTTATATTTTACTCTTATTTTCTCACATAATTACATAATTGGTCCTACTAATCGCTTAACCATATTTTTCATACTATTTATTATTTATTCATATATTTAGTGTTCTTTTACACTTAATATTTCATTTAGTCCTCTTTTTTATTAATTATATATTTGCCCTTAGTAGTACCCAATGAAAATTCTGAAATCGGATATGCAAGACGAGAATTCTAATGGTCCAAAATAAGATGGAGTGATTTTCGCCTCTAGAATGTGCTGAGAGATCACATGGAGTGATCAACGCCTCAACTGATAGTCTAATGTGCACATCTCAATAAGTAGACCGATGGTAGTCTCCAGTCCAAATCAACTTATAGTTTTACTGCAGTATGTATTCCCATGTCTAGCCATTATATCCTAAAATTATGATTTTACCACTATATACTGAGGCCAAATGAATTATTCACCTCATAACATACTTTTTATACAATTTAATGCTAATTTCACATTATGTAACATGCTCACTTGATTACTTTCCATTCATTCATGCTTATAGATCATGAATTCATAGTATACAAGTGTAATATCATTCATTTATGATTGAAAAATGTTATTTCCACATTGTGCACCATTCGGCCATGATAAGTTCTCAATCATGCATCAAGCTTTCTTATGTATTTTCATTCTTTTAATGTTCATTTAGTCATTTCAAGCTTCCACATGATGGTATTCATGCAAATTCAACCAATATCAAACTAATACACAATTATACACCATTATGTATTTCGGCTATCATTATGTCCATACATGATTCATTGCCTTTTCATTCACACTAGGTGTATTCATCATTTTAATGTCCATATCATGCCAAATATCCAATCAAACATCAAAACATCACTTAATATGCTTAGGTATACCATTCGGCCACTTAGAGAATCACCATAAATTGATTAATTTTTCCACTGATTATCATTTATTTCATGTTTATTCACTAATTTACCAAGTTATCTTAATTAATTTCATCATTTTACTTAAGTTTCTATAGTTACATAATGTAAAAGCACACAATTTTCAAAGAAAACTCAATAAAATCAAGTGTAGTTTGTATCCACTACCTCAAAAGTGATTGAAATCACTTATTCTTTCTTTTTCTTATCTTTTTGCCCTTTTCTCCTCCTTAAAATTCACCTTAAGGCCGAATTTTACAAAGAAGAATTCATGAGTTTTTGCTGTCAATTTTAACACATAAATACTCAAAATCAACTATTCTAACAATTCTCTACAATTTCTTACCAAAATATCTTAAATTTACTTACTTAGCAAATTTTTACAACTTGGTATCCTTTACTTCTCTCCATCAAAACTCTATCTAAACTTATTCTAAGGTAGAAAATAAGGTCGGAAATAGATTCTATGTGAAATTTGAGTGAGGAAATGTGTTGGTGAAAGCTTGAGATTTGGGTTAGTAATGGTGATATTATGGTGAAATGAAAATGGAGGAGGAAGAAGATGGAGAGGAGGCCGACTTTCTCTAGAGAAATCTGCCTCTTTCAACCCTTTTATACCCCCTCCCAAAAAAAGAGTCAATCCCTCCTTTGATCACTTATTAAATATTTTGGGTTAATCCGAGTTCGTTTCGATACATTTTGGAGATTAGAAGCAAAATTATCGATCCAAAACTCCAATTTTTCAAAGTTGCCCAAAATTTTATTTTTTACTTCCAAAAATTCATTTAGGGTATTTCTAATAGGTTTGTACGATGAGAATAATTTTCTAAAATCTATGAAATATTTTTTGACCCGATCAAAGTTGCGATCAACCCCAATACAACCTGAGTTTTTTGGGAATTTATTTGACCTTATTTTTACCTCAAATTATATCATTAGAGTCATTATGAATTGTACTTTCCAGTGATAGAAAGAAATTTATGTGAACCCTAATGGCACTATTCACCCCGATGTCTTCCGGTGCTACTATTCATGATTCAAAAAGTACTATTTATACCAATCAAAATTTTCAGGGTGTTACATTCCCTTTCTCTCTTCCTCTTTTGCTTTCTCTTATTTCTCTTTTAGCCAAATCTTTAAGATAATATTTTCGGCTAAATCCACACCAGGTAGCAACAACACGATTAGCACTTTTGAGGTCTTAATCTCAAGGAAATCTAGAATCGATCCTCCACCAACTATTACACGCAATCAAAAAATAAATTAACGATGATGGTTCCAATTCGGCTCCACTCAAATTCTGGTGTAACTTAGTTCTTTCAAGCGTTTAACCACTACCATTGAGCTCTTGGTGACAGAAGCTCTTTCTTAGTGGTTTATGTTCACTCAGGTGACCACTCCATCCATCGACAATGACAACTTCGATGAGGTTTCTTTTATAGTATGTTAATCTACTCATTTTATTTTTTTAACATATTGTAGTTAACTCTTGTTTGAATTGGAAAAATGTTGAAGTATTGTAGTTTTTTTATTAGATTTAGTGTAGAATCATTGTTAGGCTACTAGTTGAAAAATATATGTATAGTTTGATACGTCAAGTGGAATATGTGTTTGAGTTCTTTGTATTGTTTTCATGTGAAAACTAGCTTGATTTGCTAAACCGACTATGAAACTCTTTTGATTTTTTTTGTTGTTGGTGACAATTTTTATGTTCTTTGGTATCCTTTAAATTGAAATGATACTTAACTTTTGTGCTCAAATTTATTTGAACATTTGGTGGATGCCAACTGCTTGACTAAATGACCAAGTGAATTTTTACCCACCATTATTTGTTTTTTCATACAATTTTTCAGATTTCTTTTGCATCATTCTTTGTCGCAGTTGATAACAAGGAATCCTCAACCTCCACGCACTTCAATTGCTCTTCAAATCATAAACGCTGTCATGTCATCAATTTGTGTGCTCTTCAAATCATAAACGCTGTCATGTCGTCAATTTGTGTTTAAAAATATGGCAATTAAAAAGTTTAAATGTTTATTTGATCATTTTTTGAGTTTATGTGTCAAAATGAACTTTTTGGATAAATTTAAGTGTTTCCGTGGAGACCTTCATTACCCTATTTGTTTTATGCTTCAGCGATTAAAAAAATTAAAATTGCAGTAACTAAAAGCCTTTAATTAAAAACAAATTAGCCGTAAAATTTGCTTCTAGATAAATATGAATAATATCCATCTCTCAATCTCTACAACATAATTCTTGTAAAAAAAAATTAGTCACCCTCAGTAGCCCACGGCCGTGGAGATCTCTGTTGCCCTACTTGTGTTCTGCTCCAACGATCCGTTTGGTAGAATGGCCCTATGGGCTTGTTTGCTCCATAAAACGGCCGTGGTGCCTCAACTATGCAGTTTTAAATTTTTGTTCTATTTTTTATTTAATATCTTTATTTTATTTAATTTCTAATAATAAATTTTCAGTGTTCTTGCATGTATGCTATAATAGTTATATTCAATTTTGTTGAACTTATTTATTCCTTTTTAAGTTTAATTAATAAAATGATTTTACATCCATGGAAAATGGCTAAAAGATTTATATCAAATCAATTGGTATTCATTTTAATAAAGCGGGTTTTGATTTTACCTAATCAAAATACGCATTAAAAATTGTATTTATGAAGTTGGAGAAAAAGATTTTAATGTAACTAAAATTGGAAATTTTTCATAAGAAAATTAGAATTAATTTCCTAATTTCTCAACCAAATATATCAGTCTAAAAGTATTTATAATGGGCCAATGTTCTAATGTCCGTAATTGAAGCAGAGAATTAATATTTTCACGGCAAATAAAATAAATAAATAGTCCATTTTGATGCATGTTCATACCATATTTATTATTTAGGGTAAATTTACTCCTTCAACCCAAATCAAGACTTTTAACAAGTTTAACATTATTCTTATTTACTTCAATTACTCTTAACCTTTCATTCGATTGGATTCATGAATGCATATAAAAAAGGTGAGTATCTAAAAAAAATTATTTACAAGATTCTTTCTACAATTTACTTTTTTATGTGATCAGCAAAAATGATTTAACCAATTTCAATTTAATTACTTAATTAACTAATTTTTATTTTTAATGTTTACCATAATCAACTAATTTCATTAATACTTGATTTAGAATTTGAAAGAAAAAAATTACTTCTTTCGTTCTTTTTTATCAATTACTTTTATTATTTTCATTAGAATTAAAATATAATAAATAGACTTAAAGTTAGTATTAAATTACGTGATTAAGACTAAATTATTAAATCTGATTGGTTCTAACTTTGTTGGTAAAGAAAAATAAATTAAAAAAGCAAATTAAATTATATTGAAAGTTTAAAAGTAACATATAAATAGAATTTGAATTTTATTAAAAAATGACAGATAAAAAAGAACAGAAAAATAATAAACTTGTTAAATTTGGCATGACAAGGCTGCCCCATTAAAAATTACAACAAAAAAACCGCTTTATAAAAAAGAATAATTAGTTCTTCAAACCATTACAAATTTTTCAATGTTTTTTTCTGAAAAATGTGCAACCTTGTTGGCTTCTGAAAATACCGATGAATTTAACCATTTTTTTTTAAACCTATAGGCATAGAAAAGAAAGTGAAATTTTTGTCTAGCTTTTTGTTTTTTTTTTTTACATAATTGCATTCTTTGATTTATGCATGTCAAGGCTGCGTAGAAACCACGCTAATCTTTTATGTATTGTTCCAATTTTATCAAATGTGCCCGATCGAACACATAATTACATTTCTTGGAAGAGAGAATTGAATTCGAACATAAGCCCATAAAAATCAAACCCTTAAATTTCAAACGTGAAACATCTTAGAATAACAATTTCTGCAATTGGAAATTTCCCATTCAAGTTCACAAAGCAAGCAATATAAGGACATAGAAATGAAAGCTGCTTTAAATCATCTGTGATTTTTATGCCACAAGAAACATCCAAACGTTCAATTGGATTAAGCAGCAGGATCATCACTAAAACATAAACAAATAGTGATGTTCATTCTGTATGCAAAGTCAAAGATTCAAACTTTTCCAATGGAGGCTACTCATGTATTTACTGCATAAACGATACATTCAATAAATCTGATGCTTTCAGAACATCTGAAGAATATTTGTGTGTGCATGCTGGCAGCATATAGGCTTGCATATCGTAGTCATTGAAAGCAGAATGAGACGGGAAAGCTTCATAACAGATATGCTTCAATCCAGTACATCATAAAGCAGCAGATTACAGTTCACATTGCTAAATTCACAATATTCCTTTCTGATGTTTGCCAGATCTGTCAAATGCGTACAATCCACCACCAAAAGGGGTATATAAATATGATCAAGGCATTTAGGAAACTGAATTCTTCCCAAAAAACGACAACAAAATGCAAGCATTGACAAACTGGTTTGTCAGTCAAACCAGTCAAGTTGCAAGACCCCCAGTAGAAGCATACACATACACACACACATATATATACACACGCACATACAAAAACACACTAATTTCCATAAAATCACAATCACAGTTAATAAAAGAACCTCCAGGTCAAGAAACGTATTTGAAAATCTCATTATATATATATATATATATATTGACCCATGAAATGAAAAACTTAATATTCAATAAGTACTTGAAATATGTAATTTTTTTCATTGTAATTTATCATCCAAATTTAATAAAATAATGGAAAACTAATGAATTTAATGTTTTATCAGAAATCTATGGTTAAGGGGGGGCATACAGATCCTACTAGTAATTCATTTGCAACTAATTTTCACAATTTATCATTAGATTTCAGAATTCAATCTGAACACTACCCTGCAAAGGAAATCACATACAACACACAATGACCCAAGAAAAACACTTCAAAATATATTGAATGTGATCTTTGAGTATGACCCAAAATCTCTCTGAAGACTTTTACGAGTCAAGGGTAACTGCTGGATATTCTTGATAGCCTGTGATCCCTGTTATCCTTATTCTTGTGTTTGGCTGCATAATCAAGTCATAACAATGTCAAAAACATAGAGAAAGTATGTTGCAATAGAAGGTTCCATCCACAAATCAGACTAGAAAAAAGAAATAAAGCCTTCTTTCATTTTATTTGAACTTTCACCCTTCTTGTAAGGTATAGAGAGACATTATCCAATATAAATTTCCAAGTGCAAGAGGCTTCTTTGCAAATAGTTGGGAACAACTGATCTATAAAATGCAGTTTTTACTCTGATCTTTTCTAAAGTGGCTGCTTCCATGAATCAACTCCATGAGCTTTATCCATGAGCAAACTATACTCTATTCAAGGTCTCTTTCCGAAAGTTAAGATTATTATACACGGGGTCATTTCTGACAGATGCCATAGCACTTTAAATTTTATGCAGTCAAAGAAGAGATTTATAAAAAGGTGCTTGTGAAAAGAAGCATAAGCTGCACTGAGATTTTGAGCTTATATTTACATTGTTTTGTATGCTGCAAAAGGAGAACGATGGACTCAAGGAACAGCTCAACTGGACAAAAAAGGCTACAGAAAAGGTTTATTGACTTCAAAAGGGGGTGAAGAGACATCAAAGAGAGGGCGACAAGGAAGTGTAAGGATCAAAAACTTGAATAGTTATGAAAATAACATGCAACTTAATGGGTTACAGAACACTGGAATTTTGTTTATTTCCGGTTTACAGCTCATCAAGGATCAAAACTAGGACCTCCAATGGGCTGAGTCCTCCCAGAAGCATAATTTTAGTGTCTAGCTTCATAATGGACTCTCAGAGATGAAGATATATTTGAACTCAAATGATGAAAAAGCATAAAACTAGCTCCACCTGGTCCTTTTGCCAAGTTAAATGACATGTATAAGCTACAGTCAAAGAACAGCCACCATGATTTGCTAAAACTCATATATGAAAAGAGTTCTCTACTTTCTAGATACTTGCTAAAGAAATATAGGCATCGACTATAATAGTATTTTTCCAATGGGTTTATTGAGCCAAGCAAACCATTAAAATGCTAGAAGTGAAAAAATAATAAAAATGGCAGCAACAGTACCTGTCGATGACCAATATTTCTCCGATAGTTTTTCTTCTTCTTATACTTGAAGACAATAACCTTAGGATTTAATCCCTGCTTCAGGAATATATGATTACCAATTAGACATAGAATCATAAACATGAAAGCAATTCACAAGAAATAGTGCACAGTAGGAGGTAGTGAAGCCACCTGCTCTTCAACTACAGCATGTACAACAGCATTAGTAACTATCGGTTTCCCAATGTAGGTGCTTGTTTTTGTTCCCACAAGTAGAACCTTATTAAAAGTGATCTGCACAAGAATCAACATAATAAACATTTTAATTAAGGAAATTACAGAGAGAGAGAGAGAGGAGAACTTAGACGGTCTAATATATGCTAAATTTGTATACACTAGAGTATCTAATAAATTATCCCATATCTTAAATTAAGCTCAAACAGTCCCAGGCACCAACATGTATCACTTAAAAGTTACTCACTCCGTTCCAGGTCAATTGTCTCTTTTTTTTTTCCTCTTTCATGTATATTAAGATAATTATTTTCTTTTTTTGATTTATTAAAAAGTAGTTTAAAAAGACTGTAATATTCTCTCTTATATTTAAAGAAGACAGAAAATGTGTAAAAAATAAGTTTCATGAAAATATTAATGTAGCATGGATACCAATAAGAGGGCAAAATTGGAATATATGTAATAAATGTTGTTTTGACTTTATAATGTGACACTTTAGATAGGATAAATTTTTTGACTTGAGACAGAGAAACTAATAAATAATTTTGGCATTTGCATTTTTCTTTGTCAATGGCTGTTCAAAATCCAAAAGTGTTAGAATATAGATGTAAAGTGATTGGAGTAATTTAGGGAGCTAATTAGGGAACTATAATTATTAATTTGGTTGCTTTTCTTTGTATAAATAGGAGTGTAAACTTAATTTTTAACCAATTGAATATAGAATTTCAATTCCCATTGTGTGTTTTCTCACATGGTATCAGAGCCTTGGGCTCTCTGATGGATTTTCTGGGGCTTCCAGGTTCCCTGGGTTTTTCATTTTTGGTTGAAGATTCTGTCCAGTCTTGGGTCACCGGATCTGGTGATCGTTTTGCTTCACCGCCCACATCGAAAGGTGCACAGGCGTCATTCCGGCCTCTCTACAAAATCCGGCGACTATCAGGCCGGCGAGTGGCCATCACGCGCCACCACAAGAATCCGCTCCGTCTTCACGCGCAGGAGCGCGGAAGAGCGTCCAGCGTCCGGTGGTCCTCCGATTTCACCTCCAGCATCGCCTGACCATTTCCGGTCATATTCCGGTGTCATTTTCCGGTGGTCTTCCCTCTCGACTGCTTCTTCGAAGATCTGCTCCCCAGCTTCTTCTTAGGTGTGATTACTAGTTCTCTGTGTTTCTGCTTCTGTTCCGGCATGGGTGTAGTGTCAGTTTTATCCCCTGCCTCTGCTGCTTCTAAATGTTTGTGGTTGGTTCTTGGTGTTCCTATTTTTTGATTTCTGCTTCTGTTTTGGAAAATGTGTTTTACTTATTCTCCATTTTGTTTTGAAGTCTACATAACAGGATATGTGTAGACTTCATTTGGAGAGAGTTGCGCTTGATCTTCGTTTGGCGTTGAAGCCTATTCATGGGTTATTTGTTTAGACTTCGTTTGGAGAGAGTTGCACTTGATCTCCATTTTGGGTTGAAGCTTACGGCATGGGTTATTAGTAGACTTCGTTTGGAGAGGGTTTCGCATTTGTTTTCCATTTTGTTTTGAAGCTCATTTTTTTATGTTTTGAAGTTTATATAAAAAAATAAATTTGTAACAAGCTGAAGCATAATTAAAATTTATGCTCCAGCTTGAGGGGGAGTGTTAGAATATAGATGTAAAGTGATTGGAGTAATTTAGGGAGCAATTTAGGGAGCTAATTAGGGAACTATAATTATTAATTTGGTTGCTTTTCTTTGTATAAATAGGAGTGTAAACTTAGTTTTTAATCAATTGAATATAGAATTTCAATTCTCATTGTGTGTTTTCTCACAAAAAGGAATTAGATATACTGAGTTGGGGAAAACTGCAACAACACAATAACCCTGTGCCTTACTCTGTCTCCAAATAATAACTCGGTTGGAGTTTGAGCATAATAAAAAGGATCTGTGATCCAGATGAGTGAATGCCCTTGCTCAATGCTCACAACAACAGTATAGTTAATGTGTACAGAAAGTCTGACCAATTCAACACTGCTTGCCAATTTCATGCTTGATAGTGGCAAATAAAGTTAAATGGAACATAAGGTATTTCAACTCTTGCCTACTAACACTACTCAGACATCAGGTAAATCAGCCCTAATGATGCAAATATTTGCTCTGATGAACTTCAAGACTTGTGTTGATATTCAAAACAAAGTTCCTAAGACATGCAGACATATCCATTTGCTTGGGCATATTTATATTTTTCAATGCACATAAGCTCACAGTTCTGTTTGTTGGCTAGATTTATGTCAAACTATGACCAAGCAGTGGTTCGAGAACCTTGAAGCTGATGTCAAACATTTTATGCATGGTAATGATGTTTGTAAGATTGAATATTGACTACACCAATATTTGGTGACAACAGCATTCTGGGACAAAGAAAACTCAAAAAGAAAAGGAAATGGCTCAAAGAATTTTTCTTTTCTTTTTTTTTTTTTTCCTTTTTCTTCATTCTCCAAAAGTTCTAGCACAAGAAAGAAGCCAAAATAGATGTCAAATGCAAGAATGTTGCCAATTACATTGCTCCCCCAAGGAACCTACAACTGTAAGGTTATTCTTCTTTGGAGATCCCCAAGTGACCGGCAAAAAAACTGTCATCCAAACTTTTCACAAACAAAAGTTTCACAGCAACTGCAAGCTTCCATTTAACATAAGTTAAAATCACTGTTCAAGGATTTCTCACCAAATGGGTAAACAAATGCTTTTGATCACAGGGGCCATCACCATGTACTGTACTACAATTTGCATTGCTAGTTGGCCCTAGTGATCTAGCAACACAAAAAGTACATGCTGAGTCTGCCACTGCCTCTCCTAACATGCTACTTGACGGTGTATGTATCTCTAAGCTAGCCTGTTCATTTAATCCATCTCAATTGCATTTCCAGCATGGCATAGAGGTACAAGCTGGTCAAGGGGGTTAAGCTAATTGAATAGTTAAATACAAGTGTCCGAAAAGAAAGCTAAGACATTGTTGACCGTTGCCATAAGCTCTTTGCCAATCAAAAATCAATTAATACTCAAGTGAACAATTGTACAGAACATGCAAACAACAGATCATATTGTTTATACCATAATAAGTTGGCAATAATAAAAGTAATCAAAATGCAAAAAGAAAACATTAGAAATTCGTTTAACCCAAAAAAAAAAAAAAAAGGAAGGAAGGAAATTCATACCTTATCCTTAACACTTGCACCTTTAAGCCTCTGCACATAAATAAACCGACCTGGGATGACAATATACTGGCGAGACCCAATCTGAGAGAATTGAACAGACAAAAACTTCAGATAATATATTAGAAATCACAGCTCAGAAAACCAGCAGCAAAATCCATAAAAACCACAATGTACATTGTACAACGTGTACAACCACAAGTTAAACTTATATAACACTAGAAAAAGGAAGGAAAATTTTTATACTTTTGATGAACAAACATAAGTGGATATCCAAAAACCATCAGGGTAATCCCAAAACCATTTACCACTGACCATAACAACAGCAAAATCCTCTTCACGCTTGGGCTCATCCTTGGAGACCTCAATGATTGGAGCAGGTTCGGGCGGGGAGAGAGGTTTATCAGCCTCAACCTCAAGGACCGGAGCTTCGGATTCTGAGGATTTGGGGACGGGTAAGAAAGATGGTTTTGTGGATAAGAGAGGATAAGAGGTGAGTTTGTGGGATTTTGAGAAAGACCCAAAATTAGGCTTAGTGAGAGTGAGTGTTTTAGAAAGCAAGTTTGGATTTTGATGATGGGAAATTCTGCACTGAGAATTGAAAGATGAGCACAGAGAGAGAGTAGAAGAAGAGGAAGCCATTTTGGTGGAAATGAGAGAGAAGAACTCTGTTTTCTTCCCAGTCGGTGTTTGAAGCAGTGTGCTAGTGTGCTTGGGCCATGGGCTTATCCTATCGGTTTCAGTTTGAGTTACCAATGTATCCTTGGACAATTACAATTTAGTCGTTACTTTAGGCCCTGATCGGAGACGTTTTATTTTTAAGGTTTTCGTTTTTTTTTTCAAAAAAAAATAGAAACGTGTTTGGCTCCACCTTCGTATTTTAGTTTCTGTAAAATTTTACCAGAATTGTTTTTCTAAACAAAAACTAAATATAAAAATCCACAAAAAATGGATTCTAGATTTAGTTTTTAATTAGCTTAATATTCACTGCTACTATATATTTGTTTCTTCTGTGGAGCACCGACCGTCGCTCAAGCCGTCTAGGTAGACGTCGCCGCCCACCTTGTCAGTGCTGCCGCCGTCTGGCACAAGGTTTCTTTTGGTATCTGAAGGTATCTGTCTTGTACATGGTTGCCAGTTTACTTTACACGGTAAGATCGATTAGCTTTTGCTCATTAACTGTCAATTGATTTTCATTTTTCATAGAGAAAACCACGAAAACGAGCTCCGAGAAGAAAGAATTGAAGTGATTGGTGGACTTAGATTTCAGGAAAGAGAGCAGTTGTTGGAGAGTAGGACAAGCCGGAACCGGTGGCAATAAGGCCGAGAACCACCTGGATCGAAAGCGGGGATAAGACAAAATTAGAAGTCTTGGCATGGTTTAAGAGGACGTGCTTAGAGAATGACAAAGTGACGTCGGTTTGGTTGCTTATCACTTCGCGTAAGTCCATTTTTGCTATATTGGGAGTTCCAGGTGTTGATGATGAATAGTCAAATGAAGAATGTGATTCTTTATGGCTTCTGCAAAGAAATCTAACGGCCGTTTTCTTTTTCTTTTTGGTTTTTTTAACCGACAATGATTTCAATCATTTTCACGTGGCAACTCATGTATCAAGCCCAACTTCATTCTTTGAGTTTACTTAGTAGCTTAGTGAGCCCAATGGTGGAGGTTGATTTAGGATATGCTAATATGCCTGGATTTCTTAATCTATATCGTGGGGAATGTTATCATTTACGTGATTATAGAGAAGAATCAAATCCACAAGGTTCAGAAAAATTATTTAATTATATGCATTTTTCGTTACGCAATGTCATAAAACGTTGTTTTGGAGTTTTGAAGGCACGTTTTTTCATCCTTAGAGATATGCCTTCATATGACATATAAAGCAGCAAAAATATATACCTTGTAATGGCCTCAACACAGGGTCAGCCGTGAACAGTACTTTCCGATGGTGAATAGTGCTTTTCGGGCCCGAAAGGACACCCGAAACTCAAAAATATTTTATTGGACCATCGGAAAGTATTTGTCATAGTGAGTCCGGAGTTGAAATTTGAAGTGAAATTGAGGTCAAATGGGCCTCTAAAGGTCAAAAATACTAAAAAGTTAGCGAGTCAATTTCCCTGGTAGGGAAGGTGACTTGATTTTGTGTAAACGATTAAAAATAGTAAACGAACTCTGAATATTGTCATATTTTGCATGCCTACATGAATTTTTGTGTAGAATATTTTAGTGATGAGAATGAAATTTTTCGGTGACACCGGCAGTTGTCGAATCGGACCGATAAGTTTGAATCGGACCGATAACGAACTCCGATTGAGCCAAAAATTTGCGTGATAGCTATTTTTTATGTGATAAGAGTGATGGAATTATTTTTGGAGTGATTTGATGACTGAAAGAGAGAGAATTTTAATTGGGCATTTAGGGGCCTAAATTAGGCCTTTTAAGTTAAATGGGCAAAGCCCATTATTTTAGCCCAATTTTGGGCCCAATATGGAGGTATTTAAAGGTTGAAATTCTGGAGAAAACTCCAGATTTTTCCTGTGTCTCCTTCCTCCTCCTCCTTGGCCGAATCTCATTCATTCTCCTCTCTCTCTCTCTCTTTTGCTTCTTAACCACTTAATATCTCTCTTAAATTCCAAGTTAGGAATTGTAGTTCCATCCCTCTAATACACTAAAATAGCTTCACTTGATTTTTTTGGGCAAAGGAAGTGAAGAAATCAAGGAAAGAAAGGAAGAGGGGTAAGTTGGAGCTTGAGAATTTTAATGTTTTAAATTAATTTCTTAGTGGTTTTTCATAGATTTTTGGGTGTAGATTATGATTATGAGGTTGGTTTTTGCATTTGAGAACAAGAAAATGAAGAAATCTAAGCTTAAATGGGCTGCCTATGTAGGTGAGCAAATAGAGGGGAGTTTTTCCAAGAACAAAGGTAAGGGAAAGGAAGCCTAGACTCCCTAATTCAAGAAAAAATTGTAAGTGACTAATAAATCTTTACATTTTCTAAGTTTATGAATTTTTCTTAATTATGTAGTTAGGACAAAAATGTTTAAAGTTGTTAATTGATGTAAATATGTTAGGGTAATTGTAATTAAGTGAGAGAAATGATGAATGAAAGATGAAAATGAAAGAAATACAATTTTTAGGAATGTGAAGTTGGGTTGGCCGAATTTCATCACTAGGATACATAGTGAGAAATTGCATAAAAATAATAATTGTTAGCTTAAATTAATAGTAGACATGAAAATTAATGTCCATGAATTTTTAGAGAATATTTGAAATTACTTTAGGAATTTTCAAGATTATTTATAGTGTATGTATATAGTAAAAGTTGTGATTTATAGTGAATTAATTGATTATTTTAATGAAAAATGATAATAAATAATAAATAATGCATAAATAAATTTTATTGGCAATTATTGAAATTATTGTGATTTTTTTTAGAATTTAATGTTATTATGTATATTGAAAATAATTGAATTATTGGTTAATAATTGCATAAAAATGATGAAATTGGTTAATTTATATGAAATTAAATTAATGTCAACGAAAAGAAATAAAAAGTCAATTATCGAATTTTTCGGACTTGAAAAGAATTAATAAAGTAATTATTACTGTGCCCTTAGAATTAGTCTGGCAGTAAAAACTAGTTCTGGATATAGTTGGCTAGCCATAGGAACACCCTTTATCGCGGTGCAGGTCATGGCGACTTGCTTTGCTATGGGTTGGATCATTGATCTCCATAGCTTAAGTGTTAATGTGACAGTGAAAAGTGCAGTGTTCTAAGAATGGTTCCTTGGGAATCATTTTTCTTTTTAGTGGGGTCCGTAGGGTCCATGTTCCGTGTATCCGATCTGAGGATTTTTTTCCGGGTCTGTACTAGGGGCATAATGGTAATAAATTGAGAAAGAAATGAAAAGACAATAAAAAGTAGGAAAAGAAAGTGAAGAAGGACCATAATGAAAGAAAAAGAGAGTTTAGGGGCAAAATGGTAATTTTTCCAAAAAGTGTAAAAAGATAGTAAATTAAGTGAGAATTGATTAGTTAAGGATAAAACAGTCAAATAATAGTTAAATTAATTAAAAAGTGAATTTTATGGATAACAAGGACTAAAATGTAATTTTGCTTATAATTGACAAATTAAGTGTAAAGAAATGTAAATGACTTTAGTTATCAGTTTAAATATTATCATTGAGCCTATAATGACAAAATTGTAATTATGTGACTAAATTGAATAATTTTATAGAAAATGTTAAGTTATCGTTTAAAGGTGATAATGATTGATTTTATAATTATGTTTATATTTATATGCTAATACTTAAGAATAATAATGAAAATATTAGGAAATGTATCGATTATTAGTCACCACTGAGCATCTTGAGTGTTCAGCGTGTAGTTTTACTGCGCGCAGGTAAACAGGAGCTGGAGCAAGAATTCAGACTGCAGGATTTCTTTTAGATTGCTCTAGTTGTATAATTTTGGCATGTATATATAAGTACAAGTTTTACTTATGGTTATGTAATGTAAACATAAGTTATTGTACTAAGGAGTGTTGGATTGTGCACAAATGAAATGGATGGAATGAATGTATATTGTTGTTATTTTTGATTGTTGTGCCTCTGAGAGGCTGTGTGGGTTGTCTGCTTTTCAGGGGGCTAGTACTATGTACAGCCGTTATATTGCAAAATTTTTATTAGGTGCATAGTAAATTGGACAGTTATAAGTCAGCGGCGAAATTTAGTTATTGATTAAATAAATATCGATAAGGTTTTTAGGTATAGAAGTTAAAAAAAAAAAAATTTCCGGTCTTTGGTACGCCGGTACAGATTAAGGAGGGATCAGAGTGTTACATACCTCTTGCATGTTGTGTGATTCATAATTTTATTAGAATGCAGGAAATTATAGATTCTTTATTTGTAGAGTATACAAATAAAAATATTGTGCTTGAAGATTATCAACAAAATAATGAAGCCAGTACTTCAGAATCACGGGAAACTATTGATATAAATACAAATTAATTTCGTCAGGTGAACAATACTCGAGATAAAATAGCACAGAGATTATGGTTGAATTATAATACTTGACATTTATATTGTTAATTTTTCTTAAATAGTAATTAATTATTTTTATTATGATGATTTTTTAATGTACTAGCTAGATTTTAAATTTTGAATTTCATTAAATGCTTATTATTCAATATTAATAATTATATTATATATGTATAACATTTATTGATGGATATCAGAATATTTTTTGAAAAATAAATAGAAAAACAGTTTTTAAACAAATTTTAAAAAACCAATAACAAAAACTAAAAATAGTTTATGAATTTTAAAAAATTAAAAACTAAAAACATACAACCTTACCGAACCCACCCTTAAATTCAATAAAAGTTGGATACGTTTTTCTTTACTTCCGTTCATCTGTCTCAATTTAAATATCATTTTAGCAAATCTTTTTAACGAGTTTTAGAAAATAGAAGGAAATTTATAGTTAACCTTTTTAATATTTGTTGTTTATTTGTGCACCAAGAATTATGTACTTGCAATAGAAATTTATTCCAAAAAAATATATTGTAGAAAACATTAGGAAAATAAGTATATACTTAAATTTCGTTTTATTTAAAAAAATGCCTCCAGTTTTTTATAAAAAAAAATAAAAATAAAACTTAAATATTGACAGAATATTAACATTTAAAGCTAAATTGGAAGTCCATTAGGTGAGCGAACATTATGTTAAAAATGGCATAAAAATGAACCAAAAATCTAACAGCATTTACAAATACAAAATTTTCAAAAGGCTGATAACAATTATGGACAATAGAAATCAATTACTTGTTATAAACAAAATGTGACAAATGGCCACTACATTAAAACGCGCTAAACCTACAAATATGAACATGACTCATGGTCAGTAAGTCCAACAACAACAAATAGCACCTATACTTAAATTTGACAACACCTGTAGCTAGTCATTCATACTGTTACTGTCCAACACCATGGCTAGTTTCTTATTGTTAAAGCTCAGCTTTATAAAACTGTCACCGAAATTAAGATGATAAAAATCCTACTAACCCTTGAAAAAGGATGCAGCAACTATATGTAAGCTCAACTATACAAAACAACATTTTCATTTAGAATCCTTGTTTAAATCCTTGCCCGGATCGTTGTTTGAATCCTCGCTCGAATCGTTGTTTGGATCCTTGATTGACAAGGCCTCAGCTAAATTGAAGTTCAGATTGTTTCTCATAGTTATTGTCCTCCCCACTTCATCATCGCCCTTTTTCATCATTGCAGCAAACTCAGAATAATCTATCCGTCCGTCCTAGAGAAACAACAGCAGCATTAAATTCAAGAGCCAAAGTAATTTCACACAATGCCGATAAATCATGCAGTTTCAAGTAGAGGTCGAGCAATTCAAAGTCCAGAAAATCTTTTTTCATCATTTAGTGTATATAAGACCACTTTTTAGGAACAAATTCGGATCTAAATAGAAATGAAGGAAACCAATTGATCAGAATTGAGTATATACACAGAGACTTACATTGTCCTGATCAATTTCTGCGACCATATCATCCAGATGAACATCTTCTAAACCAAAGTGTTTGCATGCCTGTTGAAGCTCATCAACTGTTATGTAACCACTACCATCTTTGTCGAAATAGGAGAATGCTGCTATTAAGTTCTCTTCTCTCTCCATTTTATTTAAGTGCAAAGTAGCAGCAAGAAATTCGCCATAGTCTATTGTTCCATTTTGGTCTATATCTGCCTGTAGAAATATCCCATGAGAAAACAAAAATATTCAAATTAATCAAGGTTGCAAAATAGGAAAACAAGTTCAGTTACTTTGCACAATTGAATAGAGCCGTTTTTATTATTATTATTATTGTTATTATTATGCTTTCTAGAAAACCATTTACCGCCTCCATTAGAGCCTTGATTTCAGATTCCATCAAGTCAGAGCCCACTCGCCTCAAACCATCTTTAAGTTCCTCAAATGTAATTGTCCCACTACCGTCTGTGTCAAGCATTTTAAACAACTCTTTCAAACCACCAATTTCTTCTTCAGAAAGCCTTTCTGCTATGACCTGTAAAAGTATTTTTCTCATTGCAAGAAATATGTGCACCGTAGAACCGAATGTAAACACCCATAGACAAAAACTGTTTTATAAATAACCAAGTTGTAGACAAATAACATTATATTAATTTTGTGCATTTATCAACAAAAAATATATTCATACCCACATGCATGCATAAAGAATGTATTAGGGAGAGCATAGTATTTAAAACGTCCAATGAAAAACCTGCATTAAATATTATAAAAATTATGCAATCACAAATTACCATATTAAAGGAGAACATTCCAAACAAAATCCAAGCAGTCAATCAAGTTGTACCAATTTTCACCCTGTATGACTTAGCAAGCATCGTTCTCTTTCAAGAAGTCATGTTATAACATAGATTCTCATGTAAGATGACTGAATTATAGTTCAAGTAGCTTTGTAACTGGATCAAGGAATTGACTATCAAATTGCTATTGCAAAATACTCCATTACTGGATGGTATAACAAGAAAAATGCTTAAACATACACGCAAAGCCATCTTTTTAAGTTTATTCATCGCTGAGAATTTCTTCAGGCGTGACAAAACTGCAGAGTCCAACGGTTGATCTGGCGCGACTGTGTCATCCACAATCCATGGGTGACCTAAGATTTAAAAAAAAAGTTCCATTGGTAATAATATAATAAGGATATTAAATTTTTAAGGGTTTTAAAAAATGTACTGCATTGTGCAATTCTGCTGTAATAACTACATAACTAATATTCTACCATAATAAGAATGAAAATAACTAACATAAGACTTCGTGAGCAGAAATTCTTGCCCTTGGGTCCCTCTCAAGCATCTTTCGCAGCAAATCTTTAGCACTTTCTGAGATGCTGGGGCCATGGCTGAGATTGAAAATCCAATTTGCCTTCTAAAATCTGTCTGAAAATTCCTGCTTCAGTTTCTGCAACAGGAGAAAAAAAAGAAAATAAACTTTATTAGAACATTGGATAAAAAAATATAGTTGTATCTCTACAACTGCAGAGAGAGTTCAAATGGTAATTAAGATCACTACCTGCCCAGAAAGGAGGAACCCCACTTAACAAGATGTAAAGCATAACACCTGCACTCCAGACATCTATTTCAGGTCCATAATGCTTCAGCAAAACCTCAGGTGCAACATAATATGGACTCCCAACTACATCTGAAAAATATTGTCCTGAGGGAGAAAAATAAGGGGAAAAAGTTATCCTTGTTAGCATTTGAGCAACTGAAAAGTTAAGCAAATGAGAAACATGCAGTGGCATTCTCCCAAAGAGCCACATATTCTCAACCATTAAAATCAAAAACACTTACAAGGCAATTAAGTATGCTCAGAAATCCTAAAATTTTGACACTTTTACAGCATTTGGAACAAAGGGGATGTAGAATTCATTTTATTTACAAAATGAATGAAATAATTAGAATCATTTATCCATTGAATTCAAGTCAGATATTTTATACAATAATGCATAACATTTTTATATATAGCTCAATACATTTGTAAATTTTAATAGATTTTGAGAAAAACCGGTTTAATTATTAACAATAACATGGAATGAAAAATACAGAAACATTTTAGTGAACGAAGCAATAACAGAAGTTATAACGAAAACATAGCATTGGGAAGAAGCTTGATCAGTGCAGTCAATCATGCATAAAAAGAAAGCAGTCTTCCAAGCCTTAAGAGTACACTCAAGATTTCCTCACCATGGAAATATCTTATAATTCTAAATAAGAAAAAAGAAAAAGTTAAAAAAAATACCAACTGAGCTCAAAACATAAATTACCAACCTACAATCAATTAAAGGAAAACAAAAACATAATTCTAAAGAACCAGGTTTTGACCCAAAAAGTCTAAAACAACTTGGTCCCGTCAAACAATCAATAAAAATTGTTGGTGAGGACACTAAAAAGAACCCCAATATCCAAAGTTGCATGACCCACAAATGGATTTGGATAATCTGCTCTCCTAATCAATCAAAACCAAATCTTGAATCCAACAAACACTAATAATGAATCCAAATGAGAAAACCAAGAAATATTTGATGCAAGAAGCAATCTAAATGAGTAATGAAGGAGAAAAAAAAAAAAACGAACCAGGCTTATAAAAGACAGAGAGCCCAAAGTCTGTAGCTTTAAGCTTAGCATCATCACCGGGAATATCAAACAAGAAATTCTCAGGCTTAAGATCTCTATGCATAACGCCCAAAGAATGGCAAGCCTGCACAACGCCAACGATAGTCTTGATCAAGTTGGCAGCCTCTTTCTCACTGTAATGACCCTTTGCAACAATTCTATCAAAAAGCTCTCCACCAGCACAGAGCTCCATAACCAAGTGAACAAACATTGAATCCTCATAGGTACCCTTGATCTGAACCACATTTGGGTGCTCAGATAAGTGGTGCATGATCTGGATCTCTCTCCACACATCATCATAGTCATCTTTGCAAAGAAGCTTTCGCTTAGGGATTGATTTGCAGGCAAATTGCTTGCCTGTGGCCTTGCTTGTGCACAGATAGGTGGTACCAAATTGGCCTTGCCCTAATTTCTTGCCAATTAGGTAGTGGTCTCTTAATCTTGAGGTTTGATATGGAAGAACATTGCGCGTAGCCCTTGTAGGCTTTGAGGGTACCGATGGCGATCCTGATGTTTCCTGCTTCATTGATTGAGGATCTCTGTGAAGATTTAGGGAATTTTGAATCTGAAATTTTCTCTTTCAATTCTTCATGGTGAGAAATCTTGAAAGTTGTATCTGAAACTGAAAGTGAGATTTTCCATGTATTTATTTAATTAGCTATTTTCATTTGTGGGTCAATGGATATAATTATAATTGAGAATTCACTAATAATTAAATTCTATCCAAAAACAATTTTTAAAATTTTTTAAAAAATTTTTTAATTTGAGTAATCACTTGAACTTTTTTTTTTTCAAATTCAAATTTATCTTTGTTGTGTCATTTTATTGAATTATACAATTTCTTCTTTTTACGTTTTATCAAACTGAAACTTCCTCCGTTCTTTTTTATTTATTATTTTTATTAAAATTAAAAAATAATAAATAAATTTTAATTTAATATTAAATTATGTAATTAAAATTAAATCATCAAATTTTATTAATTTTAATTTTATTGAAAAAATAATTAAAAAATAAATTAAATTACATTAAAAATTTAAAATTTATAAATAAATAAAATTTTAATTTTAATTAAAAGTGACACATAAAATAAAACGGATGAAAAATATATATATGATACATACTTAAATCATGCAGGCAGGCATTTATATTTTATGTGCCCACCATATTAAATTTTTCTATTTATCCATTACTACTACTAGTATTCCTTGTACATTTTATGTTTTTATTAAATAATCATTACTTGTATAAAAGAACAAATAAAATTATAATTAAAAAAATCAATCAATCAAATAATTTTATAAGTATATATAAAATTATTAATTAGATGTAATTTATTTTTTTCATCAAAATACCATTTATGCTTTATATTTTATTAAAATTAGATGTGGGGATTTTTTATCTAATTCAAATGTGCCTAAAAATAACCCGGATCCCAAAAAAAAAAATTGAATGAATCAAACCCAAACAATCAAACATTTTAGGATTGAACTTTATCCAAAACCAAAAATACAAAATACCTAAAACTTGAACTGTGATCTATTTTTTTCAATTAAATTTCATTTCATGTTAAATGTATTAAATTATTAATAAATTATACACACACTACACTATTTTAGTGATATTCTATTTGAATTTTTTATATTTAATTTAAAAAAATATTTTATTATTTCAATTTTGAGCGGCAAAGTATAAAAAAAATAGAGAAGTGAAATGAAAAATATAATTAAATGACGTATTATTTTACTATTTCTATTTTTTTTTATATTTCCTTTATCAATCTTTTTACGCTCCATATTCTAATTTATCGTTGTTCTATTGCTAGTTGCTCATCTACAATCTTATTTTCCACCATTAAAACTTTTTATTCTAATTATCATTCTAAAATTTAATTTAATTTATTATTTCTTACGAGAGGAAGAGTCAGCACACAATGAAAAATAAAAAAAAAATGGTGTTAAGACTTTTTATATAAATAAAAGGACACAAAATAACGTAAATTTGCCAATACACCAAATGGTTCGGTTTTAGTGATTTTTAGATACTCAAATAAAATCAATATAACTGAATTTTTATTTTAAATCTGAACCAAACCAACTAAATATATTGATAATTGTTGTTTTTTTTTTCACTTAATGTAATCATTTTTAAATTTCAAATAATATTAATTATATATTTTTTTATTTTACCCTCATATATAAAATATATATATAACTGTTAGAGTGAGACTATATAACTATAACCAATAACCAATCAATGAAAAAATATTTCATAAATTATAATTGATTAAATTTTGATATTAATTAGTGATTTTTTGAAAGTTATCACGCCAAATGAAACAAAAACCGTAAATAGATGTTGATTTTTAACCAAAACTGTATTATTATTGAAAATTTTTATGTTTAAATGAGAATTTTAAAATTCATTTTAAATTCCAAACTTTTTACTTCAAATAATTACATGTTTTATAAAATAATGCATACTAGCTCAATGAATAACTTTTCTGTAAACATATATAACAACGTTTCAAAATTGATGGCCAAAAGTGAGATTAATTTTATTTGTGATCATTCAAGTTTAGCAATTGCAAGATTATAGTTACTATATTATAATTTGTAATAAAAAATAATTCAATTTTTATTTTGTAATAAAAAAATTATAAAAACCGAAAAATGAAAATCTAAATATCTGAATCATTAATAATAGCAAAATTTATTGATAGCAGCAAAAAATATATTATTTAATGATCTTGAAATTGTTGATAATATCAAAATTTATTGGATATCTAACAAGCAAATGGTATATTTATTTTCATATTTTCGATTTTTCGATGATCGAATTTTCAATTTTTTGATTTTTGTAATATTTTTGTATATTTTTTCTAAAATTTATAAATTGGACAATATCATCTCAAAATTGACAGATTCATTATTTATTTTGATTTTTTTTTATTAGTTGACTGCTAATGATATTGAAATTATGCCAAAAGTAATGCCACATGACAAAATTAAAAATGCAAAAAAACTTCTAAAATATTTCAAAAATAGCAGTTGAATTCCTAAAATTTGCAAATTGGGATAATTTAACCCTTGTTAACATATTACACGTACGCCACGTTAGTAATCAACTGACGGAAAATAATAAAAATAATAAATCCGTCAATTTTACGGTAATATTGCCCTAATTTGTAAACTTTAATTAAGGAAGGCATTGTATTAAAATAAATATTTAGTAATTAACTGCAATTTTTGTCAAATTTCGGAAGGAAGATTACACTTTCAGCCAAATTGATAAATCAAAATACAACTAAGGTGGTAAGTCAAACTCTGTCGCCTCCTAATACCATCAAACTTAGCAGATGGCCTCTTGAAAAAATTAGAGCCCTTCAATCTGGCATGTTCTTTATAGAAATCAAATAATCAATCAAAAAAACATCCCTTGATTAAAATAGCAACATTGCAATCTCTTGAATTAATCTCACTCTCAACATCAACCTCCTTGCTTAACAATATAATCTTCAGATCAAGCCACATTTGTGAAGTTGACTATTGGAGAAGGATATGAATGACATGCCTTATAACAAAGAACTAGTTTATAAGGGCACTTAATTGGTTGCTTGAATTTGGATATTTAGCATAGTCCTTCTACAAATTCAACACTTAACTTTTACTATTAATCCTAAACAGCTGAAAAATCTCAGCTTTTTCAAGACTAAAAGTTGGCTCATAATGACTCAACGAATATCTCAACCTTTAAGGAGGGACTAATTTGCTCTCAAATTTTGCAATTTATAGAATAACATTAGTCTAATTGGAAATACAGAGGCAATATTGCAAGCAAAGTTGAGGAACATCTTATTCTGAATCTTGAATGGGTTGCATCTATTAAATGGATAAGAAAGCTGAAATATAAGAAAATATTTTTCTTCATTAGGCCAAGGTACGACCTATAGCTTGATACAAATGCAGTAATGGATAATGCATTACCAAACTGAGCTGCATTATGCAGATTCTCGTATAGAAAAATCACAAGCAAAAGAAGCATATCAGCTTCCAATCCAAAGCCTTCTTAGCACACAATACATGGCAGTAAGAACAAGAACCTTGTTTATACATAAAGTACTTTGTTTAAAGCCATCTTATTTAAGTCACGTACAGCTTTATGGATTCTAATGCCGATTCCCAAATGCATTTCCAGCTCCTGAATGCAGCTGATATGTCCTGCTGGGCACAACTTGAAGCACACCTGGTTGTCCTGCAATTACATACATAAACATAAGTAATTTCATCATCCATCGAGCTAAAAATTCCTAAACAAATCCAATATCCATTAATATGAAATTCCCCATCTTAGTTTTCTTTTCAAGGCAATAGATTTATTCGAGTCCTTAAATTATATATATATATATATATATATATATATTCCTCTGTTGAGCTTTGGCACACATTTACTCCAATTTTTATTTTAATGCAGCCTAAGTCTCTGAGCTATTTAGAGTTTATTTTGGACCCGATGTAAATTAAAATAATAAAAATAATACATAAAATACACATATAGTTAGCAAAAATTTTTTAGTTAACTTTATAAATAGCAAAAATATTGACAGCATGTGTAATTATTAAACCTGAATTCTTTTAGCATTTGCATTTTCTTAATTAAATTCTCCTGATCTTGACAAAAGTGCACATATTACTCTCTAAATATAATAAAAAAAAATTGCACTTACAAAAAGAATTCAGATGTGATAATTACACTTTTGCCAACATCAAGAGTGCTAACAAGTGTGCACATTACCTAGTTCAAGTGAGCAGTAGGTTAATTTGCCAATTTTAGATGATTCCTAAAATTGAAATATGTAACTGTAATTTTTGCTAACTACATACATGTGTATTTTTATGTATGATAAAACAATATAATAAGCTATGTATGATATAATAAGATCTCATAAACTCTACGAGAAAATATGAACTCAACAAGAAAATATGAGCTGAAGATGCTTCTTTCGTTTTTATTTTTTTGGAAAAAACAATTTGAATATATCAAATATCATGGGCACAATCCCATGCTTTAGGAATCACCTAGGAATGAACAAAATTCTATAAATTTAGCAGAAATATTTCTTCACTTTCAGGATGTTTCTGTATCATAATCAATGTATAACAAACAAATCATAAATCCATGAAGACTAGAAGGATGAAAGATAATCAAGCTGAGGCAAATATTCAACCAAACACAGCCTAATACATATCTTGAATTCCAATTTTAAAATCATTTTTTATATAATCCGCTTCTCTTTCAGATCACAACATATAAATAACAAATTTCCGTATAAAAAGAGAGATTCTTACTTGACATTCGCTCAACCTGCTCAGGAGTGAGCCTGGCTGAGAAACCACTAGCAGCCGTCTTGTAGCTATAAAGCAAAGCCTCCTTAGCAGCCTCATCACTTTAGAATTAACACAGAAAAAAAAAATCCATTCAATTAAAAAAAAAGCTATAAATCGGAAATTGAGGAGTGAAATTAGTAGGCATACCTGCCGAGAACGGAGGAGAGGGTTTTAAGATGGTAAGACTCAGGCTCCTCGTCCTTGGGCCGCTCAGTGTAGACAATATGAACAGCGGCTCCCGACGGATCAACCGCCGGAGAGTGAGAAGGAACAGGTTCCGCCATATTTGAAAGAAAGAAGAATACAAAAAGCAAAATCAAAGAAGATGAGGATGAGAATTGAACTGTGAGCATATCTGATTGCGATTGGGATACGGTTTCTGTGTTTATAAAGGAATCAAAGGATTGGGTGGATAATTGGAAAGGATTTGGGTGCAAGTGAAGAAGCTTAATAATGAAGTAAAAGCTATTTATTAATTATTTACGTATAATAACGAGGAAGGTAGAAAAGAAGACGAGGTCGTGTTGGGGAGTCCGCGTTTCGATCCGTTTGTTTGGCTTCGCCTAGTCCCGCCATTTGCTTCTAAGCCTTACTTTTGTCTTTTGCTTTCTTTTAATTTCTACCCGTGCGTTGTCTTCATCAATTTTTACCATTTCTTTAGCATATTCTATAGGGAATGGAATTTTATTTTTTTTTCACCTATGACATGTATGGTTGTTTTAATTTTATTGGGAAAAAGATATTACTTCCCCTCCCCAATTTTAAAAGATTTTTTATTTTATTTCATTTTAAATATTTTTTTGAAATTTAAAAAATAAATTTATATGTATATTTCAATTTATTATATACTTTATTAAATATTTTTTACCATCATTCTCTATTTTTAACTAGTTTTTTTAGTAAAATTAAGATATTTTAATTACTTTATTAATTTTCAAAAAAAATAAAAATTTATCTTTTAAAATGAAACAAAAAGAGCAAAATCTATTTTTTTTTATAAATTGAGAAAGTATATTAATAAATTATATATTTCTTTTTTTCTAAAATAGTTTTTATTTTATTTTTTTATTTATCTCAAATTATAGTCCCATTTTTGTTTTTCACAATATAATTAACTTATTAAATATCTAATATATTCGTATTTGTTGTGTCTTGTAATTAACAAGTATTTCTAAATTTGAAAATAACCTTTAGTCTTAAAAAGTTTGGGAGTCTAATAATTTTCAATTCACCTTGGTTCAATTTCCACTACACCTCCAAAAATGTAATTATATATTAAAAAATATTTCTTAATTTACTAATAAGTCTCTTGTTAATGTGGAGACTTATTAAAAAAATTATAAATCAACTCTATTAATTAAATTTTCTAATTTTTGTATGATGAGTTAAATATTTAATTTCATGTATAGTTAAATATTTAATTGAATGTTTAGTTTCCTTTATTAAACAAGAAAATAACATAGTTATTTTGTAAAATATTATTTTGCTTGCACATGCACACACAAACTAGTCATAGTTATTAAAACCGGACCGACCGATTGAACCAATTTAACAGCGAACCGACAGGATAAAACCGAATTTTTGGCTAAAAATTGCAAAAAATTATTTTTTTTATATTTTTTCACCCCCATATATATATATATTTATTTATTTTTCATTATTTATTTATTTGAAAAAATTAGTATTTTAAATTCTAAATATCACTTAATAATTTAATATACGTACTATATATTTAGTTCATTGTAATCAAATATATGTGTGTATATATATATTAAATTTTTATTATTTATTTATTTGAAAAAATTAATATTTTAAAGTGTAAATATATCACTTAATAATTTAATATATTTATTATCTATTTGATTCATTATATATATATATGAAATTTTCATAATTTATTTCTTTGAAAAAATTAGTATTTTAAATTATAAAGATATCACTTAATAATTTAATATACTTATTATCTATTTAAATTTATTATAATTAAATATAATTATACTCATATATACAAGGTTAATATTTTCTGTATTTGCTTCATTAGTACTCCATCTAAAAAGAAATTTTTTTCATGATATGATTGTATTTTTATATTTTTAATATATAATATTCAAAAATTCATAATTAATTATTTGTAATAATAAAATTAAAATTATATTTTGTAACTTATTATTAGGATATTTGTAACATATATTAATGTTTGATGGATATTTTTTTTTAATTTTTATACAATAGCATTTATAAAATTATAATATTTTATAATATTTTAAAAATAGAAAAAACCCAATTGAATCCGATCGAACCACGAATCCCCAGCCTCGCCAGTTCTTTATTCGATCCGGTTTTAATAACATTGAAACTAGTACAAATAAATGACAGTTACTAGTAGAACACAATATAAAGAATGCTTTAATTTCAGGTCCAATTCTCCTAACACAGCTGCCATCAACAATTTTTTTAGGAACCTGAAAAAATCATCCATCTAGCTCATTTTCAAAGCCTGCCATAGGTTCCCCTGTACTGCAGCTAATATATGGTCGCAAGGTAAGTAGTGACAGCAAAGCGAGGGGCAATCTTCAAAAATGCATATATAACGCGCTAGGATCCCCGAGCACAGAGACGACACGAGGCAAGTCCCAAATTACGATGTCCACAATTGGTTCATAGCATGCAACTGACCGAAATCAGTAGATTTCAAGGACATTTTGTAGAGCTCCCTGAGCTTTCCAGCATCAGCCTTGTTAGATGTTGCGCATGGCTGAACACCAGCTGAAGACCTATTAGTATTTGCAGACAGTATTGAGGCCAACATTTTCTTTAGAAGTGATTGCAAATGGTTCCAAAATTTGGCATGTATCTGAGGATATTCACTTGCAAAAGAATCTGAAATTGTTTCAGAAACATAGCGCCCTTCAAGCATGCGGGATAAGGCTGATTCTAGCATCTGGAACAATAGCTATAAGTAATCAGTATCCTTCAATAACCGAAGATGATAAATACAGTGCTATACCAACTTAAGAAAGCAAAATTACAAATTGGAAAGTGAAACTAAGACTTGAGCAAGATTGCTGTTCCCATAGTAATATGGTTTCCTTCAAGTACTTGATATCTACAGCATCTCTTTAACTATATTATGTGGCCTACTCTAGCAAGACATCAGATAATCTTACTTCAACTATTCCTGCATTATTGCTAGAGTTACTAGAATTTGATATCCTTCCATTGGTAGCAACTATTGTGTTAAATGCTCTCATTTAAATCTCACAAGGTCATTGCCTGGTTAAGATCACATTGGAGTCCTAGGAGTGTGAATTCAAAAGCGCACCACACTTCTGAATTCTGCATAACCTGCAGATTTTTTGGTTCCAAGCCCATTCTTTGTGGGCATTGTTGAGTTAGAAAGTCAAATAAGGACACGACAAGGGAAGTTACGGCATTATCAAACTGCACAAGTATTAATCATAGCCTTTATGTTTAGAATTCACCATACTCAAGTAGTACTAATGGGCTATATGCAACCAAGATTTCATCTCATGTTTAAGAGACTTGTATTCAATTTCAAGTACAAAGCTAATCCTCGCACATATTAATTCAACACAGCAGATGAAATGCATGTTGTAAGACATTTTGGACTCAGGCCTGTCTAATGAATCGAAGTAGGTCATAAATATTTATGCCTTCGCACCTTTCTACCTTTAGTTATAGAGGATAAATATATCTCCTTAAAAAATATTTAAACTTGGATTATCAAATTGTAAAATATTGATTATATGCTGCTATTAAAGAAATATATATGTATGTATGTATAAATGCATGTAATCTTTGATTTATCAAATTGAAGATAGCTATATGCTGTATTAAAGCAAAATGGGTCCAAGAACATACTGCATTTGAGTGCAAGGCATTAGAGAGGCTCAACGAAAGAGCTGATCTCTCCGTAAGAATAGTTAGGTACATGGTGGGATGTGAGCTAGGGCCATAAAAGTCCAGTGCTTTTTGCCAGTTCCTCTCAGCCAAGGAAGCATATTGCTTTACCCGCTGTATAATGCTGTTTTCACCTTTGGGCAAGTTGTTTTTCTTATGATCTGACTCCAGAAATTTCAAACAGGAATCCCTTCGGTTGCAAGCAAGCTGATAGTATTAAAATGCAGCTTCCTGTTTGCGTAAAGGGCTCAGGAATTCATACACAGACAATGCCTCCCTAATGGTATCATTGGCTGAAATTTCATGCTTTCTCAGTCCTTTCCTTTCTCTCCTATCACTTGAACAAATTTGAGCAATAGTTTTATCTTCGAAGGCTCCATTATCATAAACTTCTGCTGTCATATCTGCCCTTGCCAAAAGCATGCCAAGCCTCAGATATGTATGAGCATATTGAGTATATACTTCATTTTTCAAGTTTTCTGACACCAAATTGTCCTCTTCCCTAATAACATTAAGTTCTGATTTTGCTGCCCCATAGTATCGAAGTGATTCACAGTATTTCAATTTTGCAGTTTGCAGAGTTTGCTTGCATGCATCCTGGAAGAGTGGATGTGATTTTAAAGTTTCATACTTTGATACCATCTCTTCAGCCAATGCCCGTCTACCATGGCCCAAATTACAGTTGATTAGTATTATGTTGGAGTGATCCGAAATCTCTCTAAATGCAGCTATGGCATCATCAAATGCAAGTTCAGCCCTGGTCAACTCTTTTCTTTCAAGCCTAAAACGACCCAGTTCGTTGCAAACCCACCCTATTTTTTTAATTGCAGACTGTAGTTCTGCTGAGCCTATTGCAATTCCAACTAATGCTTTTCTAGCTTCTTTGTAACAACTGAGGGCAGTTGAAAGATTTTGTTCAGCTTCTCCAACAACAAAATTCTGAAGATACCTAAATATACCACCATTTTTTGTTTTAGGTTTGTCTTTTGACGAGATTTCACTTTGATATTGCATAAACCCATCTTCATGCGTTTCTAGACCACCGCGCTCTCCACTGTTAGAATTAGCAGCTGCCAAGGATCTTGGGCCAAGTTTATCCGGTACAACCCCAGCAGCTTCAGTTGGAGCATCACCAGTTCTATCAAGCAGAAGATATTCACCATATGAGCTCCCACTATCCACTTTGTGATGTGTGCAGCCATCATCAGAGTCTCTGTAGGGTAAGTAAGTGACATTCTTTGCATGAGATCTTTTACCATGGACTACTGAGGGCTTATCTCCTCTGCTACTGCTAGCACTGCTACCACTACTGGCCCTATCACTCTGACAGCAGCAATTCACTAAGGAACATGAACTGCAATTCTGAATATACCGACCCATCTTCCTCTTTAATCTTTGGACTTCGTTCACAACCTCAGATGGCATTCTCAACTCTTTAGCAGAAGGTTTTGTGTCTGATTGCATTGTCGGCTCTTTACCCTTTATGAAATGAAGCTCAACATAAACATCTCCAACCAATGTCCATGCCTTGGCCCAAAAGAGGTAAGTGGAAGAGATTCGCTCGAAAGCAAGAGAATCATCATTGAAACTAGTTGTTCTATCCTTTGTATCAGCAACATATGATATCTTCTTCTCATCTTTGTCACTGCATTTTGTTAGAGATGAATATTTAATAATTGAAGAAAGAAACCTTGTATCCTCCAAATGCTGTGGCATTGATCCATAAACAGAACATGCTAAATCTATAACTTTCAAAGTTTGCTGCAACTGGTTATCCTCCTTATAAGCTTGTCCTAAAGCCAAATAAGATTCTCCAAGCAGAAGAACAAGTTTCCACAATTTGTGATCTATTTTTGATGCTGGTAACCATTCTCGAATATCACAAACTTCAATACAGTCAACATCACCACAAGCGCAAAGAGAAAAGTTAACAGATGAATGTTGTCTTTCATGAATATTCCTCTCCTCATCACGCAACTCTACTTCAGTACCTTGTAGTTGGCGCATCCATCTGAGAGACTTAATAGCTTGAGAAACATGATGTATCGCAGCTAATTTAGAGGAGATTGGATCAGCAACAGTTTGAACTACACATGGGGATGCTGGGGACATTTTACAAACTGCAGAATTTTCATCACCAGTGATACTAGGCAGAGATCCTTCTGAATCATTCGATTCTATGTCGTAAGAGGCTATTAACTTTCTGGAAACAGGTGCATTTGCCTCCAGAGTCATCTTTACCGAAGGTTCGGACATTATATGATGAGAACTTTTACCACCTTCACTCAATCTGTCTTTTGGAACAGGTGACGAGAGATTCTCATAAACAACAGACTCAGAGAAACTAGAAGAGTCCAAGGATTCTACTGGGACCGTAACTTCACATTCTATTGGAACCGATTCAAATGGAAAATTGAATTCCAGCTCTTCATCATGATTCAAAAGAAGCCTTGCATATTGTTCATGAGCAAATGCACGTACCACCTGTTTGTATAATATTGATTACTAATATCAATGTCAACATCCATGCGTGATGCAGAAAACTTCAAACAACATAATACATACATACATATATATAAGCAGATAGATAGATAGAGAGAGAGAGAGAGAGAGAGGAAATACTAAGAGAATAATGCATTCTGCATACCAGATGATCTGGCTCATCAAGAAATTCCAAACATTTTCTGAAGAACCTTGCGCATTTAGCCCTCTTATTAGGTGCCTATATAAGAAAAATTAACAATTAATAACAGCAATACCACAATCTACCCATGAGTCAACAACCAATATGGAGTTTATTTTATGCCATACCACAGAGAGGGAAAGCCTGTGAGCAATTCGATAGAGGAGGGTTCCCAATGAAAACAAGGAATCACTTCTCCCTTTATTTAACAAAGAAGGCAGGGGACCCAAACTATCATCACAATCATTGGAGGAATGGCTCTTTGGAATAATAGATAGATCAAAAAGTCGAATATCATCTTCACCGGCACTTTTATATAGCTGTAAAAAGATAATATAACAAAGCAATGCTCACTGACCATTTCCACAGGGAAACTCTCCTGGAAAATTGAAAAGGAAATGCATTTAATACATGAAAACCAAATTATGTGTACCCAATAAGCACCAGGATCTTGCTTGCAGTTTTCTTGAAGGAACCTGAGAACAGAAAGACCATTTTGCTGGACAACTTGAGGATGAAAAGCTGGGGTACCATCTTCAGATATGCCTTTAAGGAGAAATATATCATCTGTTTTAAGAAGCTCATAACCCTGAACAACGCCATTTTGATGATAACAGATGGCTAACTCGGGCACACTTGCCATGACATTGTCAAGCCAGGCTTCAAGCCAGGTTAATGAAGTAACCTATTAAAACAAGGCAAGTAAACAATAAAAGCATCTGCTAAGCACCAAGGCGGTAAAAAGTGCATGGAAGTTTGTTATCACCTGTCGTGTCACGTCCCACAAATGTAAGCTTACAGCAACATATTTTTCATTGCTGAACAGAAGCAAGTCACTACCTAAGAGCATACGAAAATTGTGAAACTTCCAAAACAAAACCCTTAAAAATCCATCATTACTGACTCTTTTATGCATTTCGGATTCTTGTACAGAGCATCTGGATTTTTCACCAACATGTGAAGCCTTTTCCACAGGATGATGGTCCTTATTTCTCTTATTTTTTTTTACTTTCCCAAAAATAGCCATCTCGTTTTACTTGTGGATACTCTGAAAAATGGTTGTATTCTTCACTCACAAAGCTGCCACCACTTTGCTCCACAAAATGGGATGTCTCAGACCCAGGAAGTACAGATGACTTTGTCTGCCCCGCTGATGAAGACTGATGTGTAGGCGGGCAATCACAAGCCTCCATTCTCACAGAATGCATTGCAAAATTCAAAAATAAAGATTGGTCTGCACACTTTGATTGGTTTTTGTGTCTTCTGACAAACTTTTCTCCCTCTTCAACACCAGGCCTGTGTTAAATAACATATTCAATATGTTGCATGACTTAGAGGATAATTAACGAAATTGCATTTACTGAGACACAAACCCAGTATTCAGAACAAGAGTCTGTCCAATTCGACGAACTGCAATTGATAATCGAGCCTTAGAATATGGCATTTTGAAAATTTGCTTCAGAATGTCGGCAGGAGCAATTACATCAATCTCATCCCCATATTCCGCCAAACCAGATACGGCTAGGGCATCACATTTCCTAGTAAGGTTTGATGAAACAGCATCTCCTCCCCAGGGTAATTCTGCAACATATGACAAAAAATCTAGAACTTCAAATGTCACAGCTTCAAGATAAGGAAGCAATGTAAGAAAAAATATTCATCCTTTTCTTTAGAATGACAAAAATCAGAAATATAACTGACAATTCAAAATTATTTTTGTTGAAATAGACTTTTTTTTTTCTTTTTTCTATCTTCGCCTTAAGAAGCAGAAAACAATTTCAGCATGAAAACCAGAAAGCCTCAACAAACTCTCCAGAAAGAATAGACATCTTCATTGATTAAATAGAAGCAATATAGGCAATGCCTTATTTGGCCTTCCAGTTATATGTCAGCACAATTCCATCATGAAATGACATAATATTCTTTAAACCTCTCCAATTCCAAAATTAACATGGTTTTATTCTGCAACCCAACTTCAGGCATATGAAAGGCCTAAATCTGCATCTTTCCTAGGATCCATTAATACAGGAGAAGACATCCTTGAACCACATTATACCACACCACAATATGAATAACATGCAGCCTTTCAAACGTACTGTCAAAAGTATTACAACCAACATTATACAATCCAGATAATTAAGAAAAGAGCCAGATTATAAAACAAAAATACCTAGTTGATTAAGTAAATGCAGCACTCTATTAAAGCCCTCGACAATCCATCTTTCACAGCATAAGCTGCATAATTAAGTCTAATGGATGACGTAAACATAAAATTTGTTACAAGAAGTCAGCAACAGTACCATAACAATTAAATCGTTCCATTACTCTTAATTTGCAAGTAATTGGATTTTGATATGGCAGTTTAATACCGTTTCCAGCTTTAAAGTTAAATTCCAAAATTCAGTTTGCACAAAAATATGTCCAATTTTCAAGTCCAAGCCCAAATATGAATGATTGTTCCTGTAGTAACAAGCAAGATCTTTGGAGGATTGTGTGTCAGTGATCTAAAGCAAGTATAGGAACAAATTATAGACTTCATTTTTTTTACTTGATTACTCCTATGATCTTCTTTTAATCTATTTCTCCTCGGAATGTATTTGTAGATTAGGCTAACAGATAAATACCAGAACACACAAAATCCATAGCATCCAAGATAAACCAAATTAAATCTTACAACAACAAAATGACCTGCATCTTTCTAAAGCCTACTGTGAAACAGAAATGTACATGATTCTATAATTAAAAATCCTTAATAACAGACATGGAACATGATTTCTGCATCAGCAACTAAAAGATTGCCATTATTTACCCAGAGAAGTCAATTCATTCTCCTCAACAACCACTCGAAACCAATGCATGCAAAAATTTGAACAAAAATTCCACACAAAAACAATTCATATTTCTTAACCCTGACCAATAAATAAAAATAGAGAGTTCAGAGTAAGCATACCTCCAGCGGTCCTAGACTGCACAGCAGCAATAGGAAGAACCTTCTCCGGCAAGTTGGAAACAACCGGAAGCGTATTCAAATCTGTCTCCATCGGCAACATCCGATATCTAGGAGCACTGACATTCCTACACACAAAACACAAATCAAAGCACATAAATTAAACAAACAAAGACAAACAGAGGGAAAAAAGAAAAAAAAAAAAAAAGAAGACATAAATGAAAAATTACGTTTCGCGAGAAGGAACTAGAGCGGAGTTGAAGGCATGGAAGGACTTATCAGTAGGAACAGGAATAGAGCCGCAGAGAAAACCAACAGGTTTAGGTTTAACAATTTCTAATTTCCCAATGCACTGAAGCTCTCTAGAGCCATCAATGGAGCTGGATGGCGATGACGGTTTCTCCATGAATTTTATTTTGCTTACTTTCTATTTCCCTTTCTGGTTAATTCAAAATTGAGTTTGTATGTTCTGGTTTGGATATGGCAGAGCCTCCTTGCTTCGCCTTCTGGAACTCACTGGAACAGGGAAGCCGTAGAAGTTTATAGAGGAAATTACATATATTACCATTTTTTTAACTCTAATTTTTAAAAATACATGCATCACTTAAAAATAATTAAAATTACTTTTTTTTAATTTTTTATTTTTAAAAATATCACTTTTTATTAAACGTTTCCCTTTCTCTTTCATTAACTCCTCCCTCTCGTTGCTGATGATGTTCTTTCTCGTTCCGGTGATTGGCGGCGATAATGGACATCATGACCGCCACCGGAGGACTCCCAGCATTGATCGATTCTTCTGGTGCCCTTCGTTCTTCTCCAACCACCGATGACAAATAGACCAGAGAGGGAGATGCCGATGCCTTATAGCTCGGTTTTCGGCCAATTAGGAACAAGAGAAAGGGATAAAAGGTTGTTCTAGTAGATATTCCGGGGAAACTCTAACAGTTTGGTAAATCTTCTACTTCTTCTAATTGCTTATCCGCATCATGGTTTTAATTCTTTAATTATATCTGAAATTAGACGAATTTTGTCTATATTTAAGCTAGGTCCTTGTGTTTTATTTTAATTCGATTTGATTAGCATAGGAATTTAATAACTGGGAATTAGAGGCGATATGTCATTAGAATTGTTGTGTGCATTTGTCTGTACAAGAGGCAATTGCAGCTGATGAAAATCTTGTAATTTTTTGCAAGCCTCTTGAACTTTACAATATTCTTCACCGTCGTGCTCAATACAATGTAATCTTTGTTTCCCTTTATAATTTTCTTTTTGTTTTTTGTAGTCTATTGATTTGAGTTTTATATAATTTTTTTATTTTACTTACTGTTTTGAGGTTTATATATCTTTTTCTTTTACTTTCTAATTGAAGTCATTTTTTTAGTTGCATCCTTCTTTTTCTTAGAAGATGTTTGCATTACAGAATAAAAGGAAAGCGAAAAAGGAGGTATGAGCTTGCTTCTTAATGCTTTGCTGTACACTCTTTTATGGCATTGTTCTGTTTTATTTTGCATTAGTCTTAATTTCACTAAAGACCATTAGTTTCTATTATGTGGTTAAGATAAGGATCAAGCTCAGCAGTTAGTGTGGTTATTGTTTGTTCTCATATGGAATAGAGCTATTGGAGATACATTGTTCTATCATTTAGTTGTTGGCTTCCTGGCTGGTTAATGGCTACATATACTTGTCTAGGCTGGCAGCTGTAATTGTGATTTTCAACTACAGAGATTACAACAACAAACTACAAAAGACTGAAGGTAGCATGACTTATTTTTCATAACGAGTTTGTTCTAGAAATTCATTTTTGTTTGTTGCTCTTCCTGTAATGTTAGGGAATGAGTGATTTTTAGTTCTACGTTGTGCAGATAAATTAGTGATTTTTAGTTCTACATTGTGCAAATAAATTATCCTATCAGTTATGTTTATTGGCTAAGAGGTCATATATACTCGGTTGTCTTGCATGAGTTGAATTTATTCAGGTCCCACTTACTACTTTAGTAAGCATTCCTTTTTGATAACTGATGTCATGTTTAATCATTTAAAACTCCTTCATTGTCTAGCAGAAACCCTAACGTTGGGACTCTATGAAAGTTTTGATGCTTCCAACTGGATTCATGCTTCATATTCTAGATCGGATAATCATTATTGTTGTCCATTTTACATGATTCTCTGTCTTAAATTGCTTTAATCATACTATATGTTTATGCAAAACAAAGATGGATTAAAATAAATTGCTGAGCTGTTTCTTTTTATGAATGTTAATCAAAATTAATTTTTTTTTATTTTGGTATCCTATCGGTATACCAGGTATACCGTTGGTATACCAAAATTCAGAATACCATTTTCAATTCTGGATTTTGGTATACCACCGGTATACTAGGTATACCATCGGTATACCAAAATCCAGAATTGATATTGAAAATCTGGATTTTGGTATACCAGCGGTATACCAAAATCCAAAATTGAGATTGACAGTCTGCATTCTAAGGTATACCAACGGTATACCAGCCATACCAATGGTATACCACCTGGTAGATCCAGTATGCCAATGGTATACCAAGATATACCATGGTACATCCGGCATACCAATGTTATATCATCTGGTACATTAAGTATACCAATGGTATACCACAATATACTATTGGTATACCACCCAGTATACATGGTATACCACATAGTGCATCCGGTATACCAATGGTATACCTGGTATATCATGGTATACCACCTGTTATACATGATATACCACATGGTTCATCCGGTATACCAATGGTATACCATCTAGTATACATGTTATACCAATAGTATGACGTTTGGTATACATGGTATGTCACGGTATACCTCTGGTATACCTAGTATATCAATGTTATTTTGGTTGAATATATATATTACATGAAAAAGCAATCATTATACAGAACTTATATAAACCAATCATTTTGCAGAACTTAATGAGGAAAAAAAGGTGGTCGTAATGTTTTCTCTAAGAAGTTATTTCCAGCAATATTATTATTGTTATTTAAATTCTAAAAATAAAAAAGTAATTTGAAATATTAGTTATTTTTGGATGCTTGCCTCTGTTAATTTTAGATTTCGGCAAAAACAAATTATTAAAACAAAAAAATAGAATAATTGGATGGGGGTGCATGTAAATTAATAAAACAATGGATAAAAATTGATGTAGCAATGAGACAAAATTAGGAATAAATTTCAATTCAATTATGTTTATACACTAATTCAATTTTTTTTCTTCTTTTTCCATGTGTTTGGATTTAGAATTCAAAATAAAAACATATGATCCAATTGCCAATTTCAGAATCTAAGCATATTTGAATTCGGAATTGGGAATTAAATTCTACCTCTAATAACGTATGTCATTAATTTCTCTGTGGCATTTATTCTTGATATTCCATTCTAAGAATACAATTCACAGTTGCCAGTTCCAAAAACAAATACCTCGCTTTTATTAGCCATTAATTACATGATGCTATTAGTTCAGTGTACCGTATATCAAACAAAATTGTTCAATAATATAGTCAGGCCCGGTAAAAGAATTGCAAAATTAAATGGTATTAAAAGATATTAAAAATAAAAAAACACACACACAATTTAAGAAACTTAAAAGCAAACTCAACAGGGAAATCTTCATTGCACTTACAATTTAATATAAAATTAGGAATATAAATTATATTCGCAACAAATTTATTAATACCAATGGCTCTTATATTTATCTAGCTCTGTTATTTTTCTGAAAAAATGAGATAAAAACCTAAACAAAAAGCATTGGTATTTGATCGTGGATTGGACTTTGGACAATAAAAATAATAATTAAAAAAAATCCTCATAAGCTCGATTAAAACTCAGCTCTAGCCAAGTCTGAATCTGATAAAGCTCAAACGGAGCGGAGGTGAAAACATGCAGCTCCAAAATACATCTCGTACCAAAATTTGAAAACCGGTATTCAGCTGCAGAATTAATACATTTACAAACATTAAATGAATTGTACTTACAAGGAATTTGGACAAGTAAAATTCTAACAGAAAAATAAACCTTCTACGCAGCAATTCCATTAGACCATAAAGAACAAAGTGCCGATGCATGCCTGCATGAACAGAATTTGTTGGTTGATTATCTAATTCTTACTCTTAAAGATTGATTATACAGCATGAGTAGTTAAGATTGATAGATGAACAGACAGAATATTTTAGGATGGAAGCAAATCACGGAAAAACTCATATTCAACAAACATCAAACATAATCCCATCATTAGAAAGTCACCTAAAGTTAAACAACAATCTAGAGAAAAAAACCATGAATTGATTCATTAAGAATAAATATTTAATTACGATAAGAAAAAAAGAAGCACCTTTATTGATTGAATTGAAAACAAAAAAAATCATTTGATTGACATATTCTATAAAATCGTCCCCACAATAATTCAGCAACTCAACTGACAACCAAAAACAACTCTCAATTGATCAAACACTTCAAGTGCAAACAAACTGCTAGACATGACTTTTCTTTACTATATAATAGTTATGCATATTCATATTTTCATTAGTTAACACATGACATCTGCCTGTCCAATATAAAATTCATAATCATGAGATAGATTTTGCATTTAAATTGTGAGGCGTTCAATTTAAATACACCAAATTTTCCATGTAATGCCCTGCCACCTTCACTTCCATCTGCCAATACTCTCTCGGCACCATCCCTCAAGTCTTGGCTGTACATGTCTGTAACGGCCTCAACACCGGATCAGCCGTGAACAGTACTTTCCGATGGTGAATAGTGCTTTTCGGGCCCGAAAGGACACCCGAAACTCAAAAATATTTTATTGGACCATCGGAAAGTATTGGTCATAGTGAGTCCGGAGTTGAAATTTGAAGTGAAATTGAGGTCAAATGGGCCTCCAAAAGTCAAAAATACTAAAAAGTTAGCGAGTCAATTTCCCTGGTAGGTAAGGTGACTTGATTTTGTGTAAACGATTAAAAATAGTAAACAAACTCCGAATATTGCCATATTTTGCATGCCTACATGAATTTTTGTGTAGAATATTTTAGTGATGATAATGAAATTTTTCGGTGACACCGGTAGTTGTCGAATCGGACCGATAAGTTTGAATCGGACCGATAACGAACTCCGATTGAGCCAAAAATTTGCGTGTTAGCTATTTTTGATGTGATAAGAGTGATGAAATTATTTTTGGAGTGATTTGATGGCTGGAGGAGAGAGAATTTTAATTGGGCCTTTTAAGTTAAATGGACAAAGCCCATTATTCTAGCCCAATTTTGGGCCCAATATAGAGGTATTTAAAGGTTGAATTTCTGGAGAAAACTCCAGATTTTTCCTGTGTCTCCTCTTCCTCCTCCTTGGCCGAATACCCTTCACTCTTCTCTCCCTCTCTTTTGCTTCTTAACCACTTAATATTTCTCTTAAATTCCAAGTTAGGAATTGTAGTTTCATCCCTCTAATACACTAAAATAGCTTCACTTAGTTGATTTGGGCAAAGGAAGTGAAGAAATCAAGGAAAGAAAGAAAGAGGGGTAAGTTGGAGCTTGATAATTTTAAGGTTTTAAATTGATTTCTTAGTGGTTTTCCATAGATTTTTGGGTGTAGATTATGATTATGAGGTTGGTTTTTGCATTTGAGAAAAAGAAAATGAAGAAATCTAAGCTTAAATGGGCTGCCTATGTAGGTGAGCAAATTGAGGGGAGTTTTTCCAAAAGCAAAGGCAAGGGAAAGGAAGCCTAGACTCCCTAATTGAAGAGAAAATTGTAAGTGACTAATAAATCTTTACATTTTCTAAGTTTATGAATTTTTTCTTAATTATGTAATTAGGACAAAAATGTTTAAAGTTGTTAATTGATGCAAATATGTTAGGGTAATTGTAATTAAGTGAGAGAAATGATGAATGGAAGATGTAAATGAAAGAAATAAAATTTTTAGGAAGGTGAAGTGGGTTGGCCGAATTTTATAATTAGGGTATATAGTGAGAAATTGCACAAAAATAATAATTGTTAGCTTAAATTAATAGTAGAGATGAAAATTAATATCCATGAATTTTTAGAGAATTTTTGGAATTAATTTGGAAATTTTTAAGATTATTTATAGTGTATGTATATAGTAAAAGTTGTGATTTATAGTGAATTAATTGATTATTTTAATGAAAAATGATAATAAATAATAAATAATGTAGAAATAAATTTTATTGGCATTTATTGAAATTATTGTGATTTTATTTAGAATTTAATGTTATTATGTATATTGAAAATAATTGAATTATTGATTAATAATTGCATAAAAATAGTGAAATTGGTTAAGTTATGTGAAATTAAATTAATGTTAACAAAAAGAAATAAAAAGTCAATTATTGAATTTTTCGGACTTGAAAAGAATTAATAACGTAATTATTCCTGTGCCCTTAGAATTAATCTGGCAGTAAAAACTAGTTCTGGATATAGTTGGCTATCCATAGGAACACCCTTTACCGCAGTGCAGGTCATGGCGACTTGCTTTGCTATGGGTAGGATCATTGATCTCCATAGCTTAAGTGTTAATGTGACAGTGAAAAGTGCAGTGTTCTGAGAATGGTTCCTTGGGAATCATTTCTCTTTTTAGTGGGGCCCGTGGGGTCCATGTTCCGTGTATCCGGTCTGAGATTTGTTGCCGGATCTGTACTAGGGGCATAATGGTAATAAATTGAGAAAGAAATGAAAAGACAATAAAAAGTAGGAAAAGAAAGTAAAAAGGACCATAATGAAAGAAAAAGAAAGTTTAGGGGCAAAATGGTAATTTTTCCAAAAAGTGTAAAAAGATAGTAAATTAAGTGAGAATTGACTAATTAAGGATAAAACAGTCAAATAATAGTTAAATTAAGTAAAAAGTAAATTTTATGGACAATAAGGGCAAAAATGTAATTTTGCTTATAATTGACAAATTAAGTGTAAAGAAACGTAAATTACTTTAGTTATCAATTTAAAGATTATCATTGAGCCTATAATGGCAAAATTGTAATTATTTGACTAAATTGAATAACCTTATAGAAAATGTTAGGTTGTTGCTTAAAGGTGATAATAATTGATTTTATAATTATGTTCATATTTATATGCTAATACTTAAGAATAAAAATGGAAATGTTAGGAAATGTATCGATTGTTAGTCACCACTGAGCATATTGAGTGCTCAGCGTGTAGTTTTACTGCGCGCAGGTAAACAGGAGCTGGAGCAAGAATTCAGACTGCAGGATTTCTTTTAGATTGCTCTAGTTGTATAATTTTGGCATGTATATATATAAATATATGAGTACAAGTTTTACTTATGGTTATGTAATGTAAACAGAAGTTATTGTACTAAAGAGTATTGGATTGTGAACAAATGAAATGGATGAAATGAATGTATATGGCTGTATTTTTTATTGTTGTGCCTCTGAGAGGCTGTGGGAATTGTCTGCTTTTCAGGGGGCTAGTGCTATGTACAGCCGTTATATTGCAAAATTTTTATTAGGTGTATAGTAAATTGGACAATTATAAGTCAGCGGCGAAATTTAATTATTGATTAAATAAATATCGATAAGGTTTTTAGGTATGGAAAAAAAAAATTTTCAGTCTTCGGTATGCCGGTACAATTTAAGAAGGGATAAGGGTGTTACAATTTGTGATATCAGAGCAAGTTTAGACGGTCCTAAGATCGGAGTGGGTGCAATGTTTGATTTAAATTGATTATATACATGCCAATTGTTATTTTGAGAAATATTTTGGAATTAATGAATTCTTGCTCCTTTTTGTTTTATAGTGAAAAGATGTCTGGAGAGCCGAGCTGTGAGGCAGGCGATGACAGGAGTGAGGCCTCAAGTAATATGGGGCAACAGAAGGTCCCACCGCAGCAGGCACCTCTACCAGTAGCTCCTCCTCCTCCTCAGCTGGATTTCCTTAATCTGATGTCCGACTACATCCAGCAGCGACTTCAGGCTGCACAGGTTCAGGCACCGCCACCAGTGATACAGGTTCAGCAGCCTGCTCCGCCTAGAAGAAGACCTATATTGGAGCAGTTGAAAAGACTGGGAGCAGAGGATTTTTCAGGTGAGGACCCTTTGACGCCAGCAGCTGCCGAGGCATGGCTTTTTAAAATAAAGAGATTGTTTGAAATTACCCATAGTTCGGAAGAAGAGAAGCTTGAGGGTATTATAGCCTTGCTTCAGAGTTCAGCTTTTATTTGGTGGGACTCAGTTCGAAGACATACACCTACCGACCGTCTGAATTGGAAGTTCTTCATTGATCAGTTTGAGAAGAAATATGTGGGGTCTGAATACAGGCTTGCTATGCAAGATGCTTTTTGGAGACTGAGACAAGGAAACCGTACAGTAGCTGAGTATGATAGAGAGTTTGAGCGCTTGAGCGCTTATTTAGATGAGGGCTTGGCTACAGAAGAAAGATTATGTCAGCGATTTGAGAGGGGACTGCATACTGAGTTGAGGCAGATCATTGGGGCCCAGAAATACCCAGATTTGAGAACTATGATTGATGCAGCTCTCAAGTTAGAAACTACTCAGGTTGAGCAAGCAGAGAGGCAGTCCCGATTTCAGCAAAAGAGGAAGCAGGGACAGAGCAGTGGAAAGTCAGGACAGAGTAAAAAGCAAAAGGGTCAACAGGCACCTCAAGGTCATTCACCAGCAGGCAGAGGACAGGGTAGTGCCTCCCGTGGCAAGTCTACTGCCACCACGACATCTAGTGCACCCCGAGGCAAAGATAGTGGGTCAGCAGTACAGTGTGAGCATTGTGGCAGGACACACCCTGGGGAGTGCAGATTTCTGACAGGAGCCTGTTTCAAGTGTGGGTCCCGAGATCACCAGATCAAAGACTGTCCCATGATACAGACTGCTTCAGTAGCTTCACCAGCTTCCGGTACTGGATCTTCTGCACCACGTGGCCGTGGTAGGGGAGCAGCCCCTAATCCGTCAGCCTCCAGACCAGTTGGCCAGTCGTCTCAGGGACAGAGGCGGTCAGGGGGACAGACATATGCTGTGAGAGCTCGTGAAGAGGAGGATGCTCCTGATGTGATTGTGGGTAAGTTCATTCTGTTATCTGACTCTGTATATGCATTGATAGATCCTGGATCCACCCATTCCTATATTAGCACAGAATTGGCACGGGGTAAAGGGATGAAAGAGGCCTACTTAGATCAGGACATCTTGGTGAGTAATCCTCTGGGGCATAGTGTGGTAGTGAATAAGGTATATAGACAGTGTCCTATTAGTGTCCAGGGACATGTATTCCTGGCAAATCTTATCGAATTGCCCTTCCGTGAGTTTGATTTAATTCTTGGGATGGATTGGCTATCCGCCCACCAAGCGACTGTCGAGTGCAGAAAGAAGAGGGTTACATTACAGCTTCAGAATGGCGATGACATCACTATTGTGGGTGCGAGATCTGACTTTTTGTCAGAGGTGATATCAGCTACTGCAGCAAAAAGATTGATCAGAAAAGGCTGTGAAGCATATATGTGTTTTGCAGTGGAGGTGAAGAAGGATAGTTTAAAGGTGTCAGATGTGCCTACAGTTAGAGAGTTCCAGGATGTGTTTCCGGATGAGTTTCCAGGCTTACCACCTGATAGAGAAGTGGAATTCTCCATTGAGGTCACTCCTGGTACTGCTCCTATCTCTATTGCTCCGTATAGAATGGCACCTGCAGAATTAAAAGAGTTAAAGATTCAACTTCAGGAGTTGCTCGAAAAGGGATTTATTAGACCTAGTACTTCTCCTTGGGGAGCACCTGTCCTATTTGTAAAGAAAAAGGATGGGACTCTTCGACTGTGTATAGATTACCGGCAACTAAATAAAGTGACAGTCAAGAACAAGTATCCCCTTCCTCGCATCGAAGATTTGTTTGATCAGCTTAAGGGAGCGGGTGTCTTCTCCAAGATAGATTTGAGATCGGGCTATTATCAAATGGGGGTAAAAGAAACTGATGTGCCTAAGACTGCTTTTCGTACTAGGTATGGCCATTATGAGTTTTTGGTCATGCCATTTGGGCTTACAAATGCGCCAGCAGCTTTTATGGACCTGATGAACAGAGTTTTTCACCCCTACTTGGATCATTTTGTGGTGGTCTTCATTGATGACATACTGGTGTATTCTAAGACACCAGAAGAGCATGATAAACATCTGAGGATTGTATTGCAGACATTGAGAGAAAAGCAGCTTTATGCCAAATTTAGCAAATGTGACTTTTGGCTGAATGAAGTATCCTTTTTGGGTCATGTTATCTCATCAGAGGGTATTGAAGTAGATCCTTCAAAGATTAAAGCAATCCTTCAGTGGAAGCCACCTAAGAATGTAACCGAAGTGCGAAGTTTTTTGGGTTTAGCTGGATACTATAGGAGATTTATCAAGGGCTTCTCCACCATTACAGTTCCTATGACAAGACTGCTACAGAAAAATGTCAAATTTGTGTGGACTGACAAGTGCCAAGAGTGTTTTGAGAAGTTAAAGATGATGTTGACAGAAGCTCCTATACTTACTCAACCTGAGTCAGGCAAGGATTTTGTCCTTTACAGTGATGCTTCCAAGAATGGGCTAGGCTGCGTTCTGATGCAAGAAGGCAAGGTGATAGCTTATGCTTCTCGGCAACTCAAGACTCATGAGAAAAACTATCCTACTCATGATCTAGAGTTAGCAGCCATTGTTTTTGCATTAAAGATATGGAGGCATTACTTATATGGAGAAAGATGCTATATTTACTCAGATCACAAGAGTTTAAAGTATTTGCTTACCCAGAAAGAACTCAATCTTAGACAGAGATGCTGGTTGGAGTTGATCAAAGACTATGATTGCTACATCGACTACCATCCAGGAAAAGCAAATGTAGTAGCTGATGCGCTCAGCAGAAAATTTATGTCAGCTCTTCGGGCAATGAACACCAGCTTAAGTTTGGCTACAGATGGAGCTATAATAGCTGAACTACGAGTTAAACCAGATTTTGTACATCAAGTGAAAGCGGCTCAGAAAGGAGATGACAAACTAAAGGCTATTATGGAAAAGCTACATCATAACAGTGAAAGTGACTATTCATTGTCAAATGATGGAAGCCTTTATTTCAAAGGAAAACTTTATGTGCCAGCTCAGGAAGAATTGAAGAAAGAGATTCTGACAGAAGCACACCATAGTAGCTATGCTATGCATCCTGGGAGTAACAAAATATACCAGGATTTGAAAGTCTACTATTGGTGGCCAGGTATGAAACGGGATGTAACTGAATTCGTGGGTAAATGCCTGATATGTCAACAGGTAAAAGCAGAACATCAGGTACCTTCTGGGCTACTTCAACCACTTGTTATTCCAGAGTGGAAGTGGGATCAGGTAACCATGGATTTTGTGACTGGGCTACCTATGACTCAGTGGAAACATGATGCCATTTGGGTAGTAGTTGATCGCCTCACCAAATCAGCTCACTTCTTGCCAGTTCGGATGGATTTCTCTTTGACCCGACTGGCAGAACTCTATATAAAGAAAGTAGTTAGATTGCATGGAGTGCCTGCATCCATTGTGTCAGACAGGGATCCCAGGTTTACTTCTCATTTCTGGAAGAGTTTTCAAGATGCTCTGGGTACTAGACTTCGCCTTAGCACGGCTTTTCACCCTCAGACTGATGGACAATCCGAACGGGTGATTCAGATATTAGAGGATATGTTTTGGTGTTGTGTCCTAGAGTTTGGTACTAATTGGGAAAAACATTTACCATTAGCTGAGTTCGCTTACAACAACAGCTATCAATCCAGTTTGAAAATGGCTCCATTTGAAGCATTGTATGGTAGGAAGTGCAGGACTCCTTTGTACTGGACTGAATTGAGTGAAAGAAAGCTTTTGGGTTCGGATTTGATTCGTGACTCTGAAGAAAAGGTTCAGATCATTAAAAGCAGACTAAAGGAAGCAATGGATCGTCAAAAGTCTTATGCAGATCTGAAAAGAAAAGATATCGAGTTCCAGGTCGGAGATAAGGTCTTTTTGAAGGTATCTCCATGGAAAAAAGTTCTGAGATTTGGAAGAAAGGGCAAGTTAAGCCCTAGATTCATTGGTCCGTATGAGGTACTTCAACGAGTGGGTCCCGTGGCCTATAGATTGAAACTGCCATCTGCTTTGGAGAAGATACATGATGTATTCCATGTGTCCATGCTCCGAAGATACAGGTTTGATCCGAGCCATGTAATAACACCAGAAGAAATTCAAGTTCAGACTGACATGAGTTATGAAGAAAGACCAGTAAAGATTTTGGCTAGGGAAGTTCGACAGCTTCGAAACAAACAGATTCCTTTGGTGAAAGTCCTATGGCATCACCATAATGTCGAAAAAAGAAACATGGGAACCCGAAGCAATGATGAGATAGCGTTATCCTCTACTTTTCAATTCAGGTAAATTTCGAGGATGAAATTTCTTTTAGTAGGGGAGAAATATAACGGCCTCAACACCGGGTAAGCCGTGAACAGTACTTTCCGATGGTGAATAGTGCTTTTCGGGCCCGAAAGGACACCCGAAACTCAAAAATATTTTATTGGACCATTGGAAAGTATTGGTCATAGTGAGTCCCGAGTTGAAATTTGAAGTGAAATTGAGGTCAAATGGGCCTCCAAAAGTCAAAAATACTAAAAAGTTAGCGAGTCAATTTCCCTGGTAGGGAAGGTGACTTGATTTTGTGTAAACGATTAAAAATAGTAAACAAACTCCGAATATTGCCATATTTTACATGCCTACATGAATTTTTATGTAGAATATTTTAGTGATGAGAATGAAATTTTTCGGTGACACCGGTAGTTGTCGAATCGGACCGATAAGTTTGAATTGGACCGATAACGAACTTCGATTGAGCCGAAAATTTGCGTGTTAGCTATTTTTGATGTGATAAGAGTGATGGAATTATTTTTGGAGTGATTTGATGGCTGGAGGAGAGAGAATTTTAATTGGGCCTTTAAGGGCCTAAATTGGGCCTTTTAAGTTAAATGGACAAAGCCCATTATTCTAGCCCAATTTTGGGCCCAATATGGAGGTATTTAAAGGCTGAATTTCTGGAGAAAACTCCAGATTTTTCCTGTGTCTCATCTTCCTCCTCCTTGGCCGAATACCCTTCACTCTTCTCTCCCTCTCTTTTGCTTCTTAACCACTTAATATTTCTCTTAAATTCCAAGTTAGGAATTGTAGTTCCATCCCTCTAATACACTAAAATAGCTTCACTTAGTTGATTTGGGCAAAGGAAGTGAAGAAATCAAGGAAAGAAAGAAAGAGGGGTAAGTTGGAGCTTGATAATTTTAATGTTTTAAATTGATTTCTTAGTGGTTTCCCATAGATTTTTGGGTGTAGATTATGATTATGAGGTTGGTTTTTGCATTTGAGAACAAGAAAATGAAGAAATCTAAGCTTAAATGGGCTGCCTATGTAGGTGAGCAAATTGAGGGGAGTTTTTCCAAAAGCAAAGGCAAGGGAAAGGAAGCCTAAACTCCCTAATTGAAGAGAAAATTGTAAGTGACTAATAAATCTTTACATTTTCTAAGTTTATGAATTTTTTCTTAATTATGTAATTAGGACAAAAATGTTTAAAGTTGTTAATTGATGCAAATATGTTAGGGTAATTGTAATTAAGTGAGAGAAATGATGAATTGAAGATGTAAATGAAAGAAATAAAATTTTTAGGAAGGTGAAGTGGGTTGGCCGAATTTTATAATTAGGGTATATAGTGAGAAATTGCACAAAAATAATAATTGTTAGCTTAAATTAATAGTAGAGATGAAAATTAATATCCATGAATTTTTAGAGAATTTTTGGAATTAATTTGGGAATTTTTAAGATTATTTATAGTGTATGTATATAGTAAAAGTTGTGATTTATAGTGAATTAATTGATTATTTTAATGAAAAATGATAATAAATAATAAATAATGTAGAAATAAATTTTATTGGCATTTATTGAAATTATTGTGATTTTATTTAGAATTTAATGTTATTATGTATATTGAAAATAATTGAATTATTGATTAATAATTGCATAAAAATAGTGAAATTGGTTAAGTTATGTGAAATTAAATTAATGTTAACAAAAAGAAATAAAAAGTCAATTATTGAATTTTTCGGACTTGAAAAGAATTAATAACGTAATTATTTCTGTGCCCTTAGAATTAGTCTGGCAGTAAAAACTAGTTCTGGATATAGTTGGCTAGCCATAGGAACAACGCTTTACCGCGGTGCAGGTCATGGCGACTTGCTTTGCTATGGGTAGGATCATTGATCTCCATAGCTTAAGTGTTAATGTGACAGTGAAAAGTGCAGTGTTCTGAGAATGGTTCATTGGAAATCATTTCTCTTTTTAGTGGGGCCCGTGGGGTCTATGTTCCGTGTATCCGGTCTGAGATTTGTTGCCGGATCTGTACTAGGGGCATAATGGTAATAAATTGAGAAAGAAATGAAAAGACAATAAAAAGTAGGAAAAGAAAGTGAAAAAGGACCATAATGAAAGAAAAAGAAAGTTTAGGGGTAAAATGGTAATTTTTTCAAAAGGTGTAAAAAGATAGTAAATTAAGTGAGAATTGACTAATTAAGGATAAAACAGTCAAATAATAGTTAAATTAAGTAAAAAGTAAATTTTATGGACAATAAGGGCAAAAATGTAATTTTGCTTATAATTGACAAATTAAGTGTAAAGAAACGTAAATTGCTTCAGTTATCAATTTAAAGATTATCATTGAGCCTATAATGGCAAAATTGTAATTATGTGACTAAATTGAATAACCTTATAGAAAATGTTAGGTTGTTGTTTAAAGGTGATAATAATTGATTTTATAATTATGTTCATATTTATATACTAATACTTAAGAATAAAAATAGAAATGTTAGGAAATGTATCGATTGTTAGTCACCACTGAGCATATTGAGTGCTCAGCGTGTAGTTTTACTGCGCGCAGGTAAACAGGAGCTGGAGTAAGAATTCAGACTGCAGGATTTCTTTTAGATTGCTCTAGTTGTATAATTTTGGCATGTATATATATAAATATATGAGTACAAGTTTTACTTATGGTTATGTAATGTAAACAGAAGTTATTGTACTAAAGAGTATTGGATTGTGAACAAATGAAATGGATGAAATGAATGTATATGGCTGTATTTTTGATTGTTGTGCCTCTGAGAGGCTGTGGGAATTGTCTGCTTTTCAGGGGGCTAGTGCTATGTACAGCCGTTATATTGCAAAATTTTTATTAGGTGCATAGTAAATTGGACAATTATAAGTCAGCGGCGAAATTTAATTATTGATTAAATAAATATCGATAAGGTTTTTAGGTATGGAAAAAAAAAATTTCCGGTCTTCGGTATGCCGGTACAATTTAAGAAGGGATAAGGGTGTTACAATATCAGTACACTCGCCCTTGCTGCCATTTCCTTGGAGAACTCCGGCATTGCTGGATTTTCCTTCGGTATCATGGTACTACAGCATCATGCAAATCAAATATTAAAATAATAATTCATGGCTTTTGTTTTGTTTTTTCTATCGACAGCAATACAATCAGATTTGAAAGTACTACCCAGAAGGAATGGTACAATTAGCCACATTAAAGATATTAGATTTGAAAGTACTGGTCCATTCTCCTTTGTATCTAATTATTACTGGAATGTTAACCATTTCTGCATTTAAAAATTATCAATATATAATATCAGTTAAATTTATTAGAAATTAATGATTTTGTAGGTTATTTTCTCATTGAAAAATTTCATATTAGCATTTTATCAAACACTTTGTATGCACCAATTAAGATTTCAGTTTTTAAACCATGATAAGACACTATACAAATTACCAAATTTCACATAAACAATCTAACATATGAACCGCTGTATCTTGATAAACTATATTAAAGCCATATTCAAAAAAATAGAATTAAACAAACATAAATAACTCCAGAAAATGAAAGCCATATTAAACAAACATAACCCGTATAAAATAAGATAAAAGCCATAAGTTCTCATTGAGTATTAGTATTAGGAACAGCAGTCAAGTATTTCTCAAAAAATCGAAAAAATGACAAAAAAATAGTATGCAACAACAGGACGAACCAAGGAGAGAGGCAGCAGCAGGGGAGATGTTAACAAATTATCGATGAAATATCCAGCAACAAGATTGCAGATCCAACAGCAGCAGGAAGAAGAAAGAAAGAAGAAGAATGAAATTGATAATTTCAGTAGCAGAAAGAAGAACGAAGAAGAAGAGTTAAAAAAGTGGTATTTTTGAAAATGAAAATTTAAAAAAAGGTAAAGTTAAAAGGGAAAAAAAGATGGTGGTATTTTTAGTTGTGATTTCTTTTTCTTGGTTAGTTTTGTAAAATTCCCAAGTTTATAATCTTATTCTTGTTGGAGTTAAGGCATATTGGACCCGTTAAATGGACGGGCCCAGCCCAACCCATCGTTAGTCAAAACTAAGTAAGCCCAATTAAATCCCAATAAGACTAACTGATCAGCGTGAACCATCGAATTCTAGGGCCTGTTTACTTACAGAAAACTGCTCCAGTTTTTCAGAAAAATTTTCTACAGAAAACAGAAAATGGAGATCATGTTTATTTTCGTCAGTTTTCTAAAATAGAAAACAGAAAATGAATTTTCCAGTTTTCCAACATAAAGAAAAAATTGGAAAACTAATAAAAGATGTTTTCCAAATTTTCTAAATAATATTAATACACACATATATGTGTATATATATATGTATATACATACATACATACATATACATATACATACATATGTAAGTTTTTGTATGTGCATACATACATAAATATATGCATGTGCATGTATATGTATATGTAGTACATGCATACATATATACATATGGATATATATATATATATATATATACACACACACACACACACACACACACACACACACACACACACACACACACATACATATGCATATGTATATGTATACATACATATGTATATGTATATATATATATATGTGTGTGTGTGTGTGTGTGTGTGTGTGCATATATACACATACATATGCATATACATACGTACATACATACATACATGCATGCATGCATGCATGCATGCATACATGTATGTATCTATATACATACTTATACACATAAATATGTATTTATGCATACACCTACATATACATATATACATATGCACATACATATACATACATACATATGTATATGTATGTACATACATATGTATACATATGGATATGTATATATATGTATGTACATATATACACATACATGTACATATGTATGTATGCATAAATACATGTGTATGTATGTGCATATATTCACATACATATGCATATACGTATACATATGTAAGTATGCATGCACACGCGCGCGCGCGCGCGCACACACACACACATATATATATAAATGTATGTATGTATGTATGCATATATATATATATATATATATATATATATATATATATATATATATATATATATATATATATATATATATATATATATATATATATATATATATATACAAAAAAATAAACACTGCAGTTTTTCATTTGTTGATAATTAAACGCGTTTTCTAAATTTTCTATAGAAAATAAATACTCCAATTTTCTAAGAAAATAGAAAACAGAAAACTATTTTCTGTAAGTAAATGCACCCTAATTTTTCTAATTTCTCACATTCCTATTTCCGTACCACCGCTACTTTCACTCTACTCCCTACCGATAACCGTCACTTTCAGCCTTTTCGACCACCGGCTACTCTACTTTTCCATCAATTTCAAAATCACACAGCTACTATTCATCTCTATAAATGTTGAGATCACCGTGCTATTCTACTTTGGAATTTGCTTAATAGGTTGTTTTCTCCTAATCTCTCTACTAGAATCTTTGAAAATCTTAGTGTATTTGGATACTTTAAATCTGATTTTTTCAGGTTTTGAAAATTTCCTTATTGTTTTTAGACTCAGTTTTAGTATATAAAAGTATTATATAAATATTACTAGAGAATAATATAATATAAATTTAGTTTAAAGTATTACATAAATTTTATAGGAAAAATATAAAAAATTAAGGTAAAAAAATAAAAATATAATTTCAATATATTTTAAAATATTATGTTACGTAAATTTTAGAGAGAAATAGAAAAAAATTGAAGATATATATATATATATATATATATATATATATATATATAAGGAAATAAGAATGTCATGTTAAGGACAAATCCTAGCATCAGGTCAAGAAGAAATATTGGCAATTCCAGCCATATGGAATGTTTACATATTTATCCTATTCAGCTATGCTTTTATTATGTTTACATATTTAGTTTAGACTAATTAAGGTACATTATTTGACTTGCATATATTATATTAAATCGATGAACGTTAATGTATTTCAAATAAAAACGAGGAAAAATCTAAAACCTTTATGTTAATTTAAAATTTTTCTTTTCCCTGAAAATAAAAGAGTATTTTTTATTTTATTATTCTCTCATCATTAAAAAAAATAAATAAAAATTAAAGTATCTACACTTATTTTATCAATCTCGAAGCCTTAATTTTTTTTTGGTCTATCATATTTGCATTTTCAAAGACGAGATAAGGTTGTTTTAATCATGAATGTTAGGCAAGAAAATTATGACTGATGTTTAATTTCTTGTTTCACATTTGAAAATAATGTGATTTTAATTTGTTTATCTAAAATGACTCATCCTCATGTTTATCTATTCATATCTCAAGTGAAATAGTTGTAACCCGATTAAGTTCTTCTCCTTGACCTAGAAGCGTCTTCCAAATTATCAAGAACATAAAGAAAGTAGATGACAATAAAGATATTAATAAAAATATAAAAAAAATTAAATGCTAACTCTGATTTAATGACTACAAGCAAGACGAAGAGAAATCGCCGCGTAAATGAAAATTTATATTATGATTCTCATATCCCGAAAAAACTAAAAATCTTTTTCTTTTTCCTTAAGTTTTAAATGTATTATATATGTAATGTTAATATACAATTAATATAATGTAGTGCAATGTTTTTTGGGTTTTTTTTTTGAATTTGGGGTTAATTTTAAAAATATTTTGAAAAATGAGGTTACAGTAAATAATATTAGAAAAATGGTGTGCTGGAATCCAGCAGACATGCGTGCCGAAATTCGACATGCGAGACCCACAGTGGTCAGTGGACAGAATTGCTGAAAACTGGCTCCAATAGCTGTCGGTATCCGAACGTGTGGGCCCCACTATCTGCTGGAAACCGACTCCTTATTGTACCGGATTCTGGCCTCCTGCTCCCACCTTTCCTTAACAATCCCCAACCGCGATTATATATATATATATATATATATTGGTGTTTGGAGGATAAATTTTATTCATTTTTTGCAATTGAAAAAGCAATTATTTTTTGATTTTTTAATAGTCAACCATTTTCATTCAATTCTTATATCATTTTTCAATTAAAATTTAAATATATGATAAAATTATATAGAGTTATTTCTCTTTGATTATATAGTTATCGAAATTGATAATTATTTTTAATGCATCAGTATATTTTTAGCATATTAATAAATAAAATAAATAATAATATAATAAAAAATTTTTAGATTAATCATTATAGATAATATAATTTTCAATTTAATGAAAACAAGAAAAAAATTAGGACATACGAGATAATTTATTTATTATTAATTTGTTGCATAATAATAATAATAATAATAATAATAATAATAATAATAATAATAATAATAATAATAATAATAATAATAATAATAATAATAATATGACAATTGCAATACATAAACAGGGTTCGACTTTGGATTCTTTAAATTTCAACTAAGTTAAAACTCTGGGATTAGCATCAAATAGCTCATTATGACATTATGAATAATTGATATGCTAAGATTATTTTTCATTTTTTGTCTTTCATTAGATAATGGCATATTGGATTTCACCTATTCTTTACTATAATTTTCTTTTTCTCAAATTATTCCAATACGGATTCAAATGATTTCGCACTTATTTTTTAAATAAAATTTCAAATTTGAATCCTATAAATAGTAAAAGTTAATATTAAAAAATTATTTTATATATCTGTCTTAGATTTTTTTTACTATTATTATTGTTTTTATTTTTGGGCATGATTGAAAGATCACATCCAATATTAGTGATTTTTATATAAAGTCTGAATAGATTTTTTTATCATTATGAAACTGCCAGTTTTTCTTTGTGACAATTTCTCGAGTTCCTATTTTTCAATAATTTAGAACAAGGTTTTTTTTTTAAGGAATGATTTACAACAAGTTAATTAATAATACATCCATTAATATTGTTTTGATTTCTAGTTTTTGAATATTTTTTTCCCGATTTACTAACTAGCAAGAGCTATCGATTTGTTCCCATCCAATAGAAAATTTTCATTTTTTGAAAGAATTATCATGATTTGTTATTTTCTTAGAAATATTCTTCAATGAATTATCCTAATATTTGTTTACTGTAGCTCCTTTTTCGAAATATTTTTAAAATTAACCCAAATTAAAAAAAATCATTTTTTTTGTATATTTATTATCATTGTAATTTTTATGTACTTCTTATATGCAGTATGTGTATTTGATGTATACTGTGTGTACTTGAGACATATTGTGTATGTGCTTGATATATACTGTTAAATGTATATTGTGTATGTACTTCCTATTTATTGTGATTGTACTTGTATACTATTTGGTCTATTACTATTGTTCTAAAAATTATATTCTTCTTCATATTGGAAATTTTGTTGTGAAAAAAGACGATTTTCACACTGTTTGATTCCAATTTTTGCATAAATTCTATTGCTGTGTCTATCATAAAAAAAATAGGCTAAATATAGAACAACTTGAAAAATTTAGGAAAATATATTTTGGGTACTTTTTAGATATGTCCAAAATAGTTATTCATGGTCAACTATTTCATTCGCTATTCCTAAGAGAAGCACATACTAACAGTGATAAAGAGTTTTGCTTGAGGCATGATAAAATGGACTTAAGATTTGGTTCAAAAGAATCTGCACTCATAACTTGTGTGAAGTGCAAAGGAAATATAACAAAGAACATGACACTCAAATTACTACATTAGTTGATAAATATTTTGCTAGTTGTAAGAAATTGTAGAAGCAATCAATTTCCAATTGTTTTATGTCTGTAACTTTTGAGAATGATGGTGTGGTTGTGAATTTAGCAGTGTTATTTTTTATATATTGTTTTCTACTAGCTAATTATAATAATCATAAAACTGTTACTAAGAAGGGTATTGATTTGATCGATGTTGGAGACTTTGACAATTATCCATGGGAAAATGAGGTGTTTGAAGTTACAATTAGTAGCTTCAAATCAAAGTTAATTCAGAAAAAAGCTAGGCTCGATAAAAAAGAAAGGAATGTCTCAATATGGAGAGTCTTTGGATTTGCTTATGCATTGCAAGTTTGATTTTATGAGTGCTGTCAAAATATCACCAAATATTTGAAAGTAGAAAGATGGATTGAAAACATAATTCAGCTCAGCATAAAGGATATCTCAAGCATGTTATTCAGTGTTTCCGGCAAAGATGTAAGCCATTATGGTTATTTATTTTTATTTTTATTTTTTTGCTTGAACTTGTAATGTGATAATGTTCAGATTATGTTAATATTTATATAAGAAGGTAAAAACATTCAAATCAGCTTTATTAATATTAATATTGAGATAGACATGTGTCCTCCATGATAATATTAATCATTTATTTTAATACTACTGCATATGTAACCAGTTTGAAAAGATGGCAGAAAATTTATTTTCTATATTAGATTCATCTTCATAAATCAGAATAATTAATATAACATAAATTATTTGTAAACTGTTATCCACTTTTCTTGGCAATATTAAAATGGATTAAGCTGAGCTTTTATGAGTAGTAGTAAATATACAAACTCAATTAGCCTTACAATAAACATTCATGGTTCTGAAACTGATCTGTAATCTTTTTTTTACTACTTTAGTTGGAATCGAAGAATATCTTGCCAAATGAACATGAGAGGAAGAAGCTAGACTTGGATAGCATGCTTGAAAAATGAGTTAAGAAGAGAATTGCTGATGATGATGTATCATTAGATGATAATGATGATGAGAACTCCAATTCCGCCTATTTGTATAGCTGCTTCTTCCAAATATAAAGGCTCTAGAAAAATTCATGCAAAATTTGATGACCTGGATTTAGGAAAAAAGATAAAATTGATGCATAAAAAGCAAGACAAAATGAGAAAAGAAATCAAAAGCTTGAGGACTTATGTGGAGTCCAGTATCGATAATTTGAAAGTTTATTTTGACACTAATTTCAAAATAATTATTGACACATTTGCAGGACTTCCACAAAAATTAGATTTAGCTCTCATAGAAATTTAAATTGTTTTTTTATCAATTTTATTTATTATAATATTTAATATCTTAATCTTTCTAGAATATTTACTCTGTTATCTTAAATGAGCAATTTCACAATAATATGTTTCAAAAAAATCATGACTTCGAACAAGATGGAGCTAATGATGATGCACAATTGGCAGAAGATTAGTATGCAAATTCGGTGATATTTTCCCTTTTTTATAAGGATTTCTAAAAGCTTAATTTTATAAATCATGCATTTGAATATATATTATTTAATTTTTCATGATTTATGTCATTATGATGTTCAATTTTTTGATGGTAAAGACAATGCTAAAAGATATGACAATGATGATGTTAATGAAATGAATGATTAATCATATGAAAAATATAATTGGTGACCAACATGAAAATATTAATGAGAAACTCGTATGTTTATTAAGTTGTTAGTATATTTCATTTAATTTTTTTTAAGTTTTTCAAATTTTATTTTGTTATTTGTATCTATAATATATTATTCTATATTTTTTAGAGTGTTGATGACCGCAAAATGAAGATGAAACAGAAGAATGTTTTTCTATTTCTGGCTTATTAAGGAGTGATGAGATGGATAACTCTTTATTTAATTGGTGTTTTTTGTTAATAGCTGTTGCATATATTTCATCAAACAGAAAGATATATATTTTTTCCATCTTCATTTTGCAGTCATCAGTACCCTAAAAAATATAGAATAATTTATTATAAATACAAATAACAACATAAAATTTGAAAAACTTAAAAAAATCTAAATTAAAAATACTAATAACTTAATAAACATACAAGTTTCTCACACCAATTATATCTTTCATACAATTATTCATTTCATTAACATCATCATTGTTGCATGACAGCTATTCTTACCTTAATGAGTTGATCCTCTGATGATATTTAGCTCTTAATTTTATATTTCCTATTATTGTGTTCCTAATTTTATGGTGTATTTTAATTTGGTTGATTTCTTTTCCTTTATTAGCATCATGTACAGATTCTCTATTGTATGTTACACCTTTTCAATAGAATAAAAATCATCCTTTAACTCATACTCTTCTTTGTTTATATGGTATCAGAGCTCCAAACCTAACTTTTGCAAGTGTGATCCTCTGACCATTTATAAAAAAAAAATGGCCCCCAACGTAGCTGTTGTAAATGCTGACTCTACAAACAGCAATCATACTGTTATTCAGTTCAATCCAATATCTCAGTTGCCCATAAAACTTGTTGGAAGTCACAACTTCGCAACATGGAAAGCTCAAGTCTCCATGCTCATACGCGGACACAACCTGTTTGGCTATCTTGATGGGATATCTCCATCTCCTACCCCCACTATCACCCAAGAAAATCAACAAATAGAAAATCCCAATTATAGCATCTGGTTTTGCCAGGATCAGCTGATACAGAATGCCATCATGGAATCTATCGATCTTACAATAGCCCTAACAGTAGCTACAACCAACACTGGCAAACTTGCATAGGACTCTCATCACACGGCTTATGCAAATAAGTCTCAAACACACATTTTCAGTTTGCGTGATCAGCTTGCTCGTCTTACAAAGGAGTCACGCCCTATATCTGATTATCTACATCAAATCATATCCATATATGCTGAACTTGCAATTGCAGGTACTCCAATCTCGAATGACGAATTGATTGTAAAAATTCTCAGTGGCCTTAGATCATAATTTCTTGAGATTTCTGCTGTAATTCGAGCAAGAGACTCCATTATATCTTATGAAGAGTTGTATGAAAAACTAATTGATCATAAACTCTTCCTTAAACATGAAGAATCCAAGAAGACACCCACTCCAATCACTGCTGCTATTGCTACTCGCCCTAAATCTAATAATTTTAATGGTCGCAATAATCATCGACCCAACACCAACAACTTTCAATCTCAATCATACTCCAACAATCGTTCAAATAATACTGCTCAATGGCATTTCGAAAACCATAATTCCAGCAACAACTAAGTTCACTGTCAATTGTGCAACAAACAAGAACATACTGCTAATGTTTGTCGGTCTTAATCTCACAATCATCTAGAAGCCAAGGCAAATTTTATCTCTAGTACACAAGCCAAAGCCAACAACTAGATTCTTGACTCTGGAGCTTATTATCATGTCATTGCAGAATCTCACAATCTTGATGAGTATACTAGTTCAGAAGGCATATAAATGGTGATGGTAAAACTATTTCTATTACTCATACTGGTTCTACAAAATTAATTGCATCAAATAATGCCTTCTCATTAACCAACACTTTGTGTGCACCATTCATTAAACGAAATCTTGTCTCTGTTTCAAAATTTTGCCAAGATAACATGACTTCTATTGAGTTTTTTTTCGTCTGTTTTTTGTGTGAAGGACTTGCAATCATAGACTCCTCTGGTATACGATCAGAATAAAGATGGACTCTACGAGTGGCCGAACGCCACTTCTAAGCCAACAACCCATGCCACCACTAAAGTAATTTCTTATCGTACCTGGCATAATCATCTTGGACATCCCCATTCTCAACTTTTTAAGTTTATCATAAATTATTTTTCTTTACCTTTTTCCTCAAAAGACAAGTTTACATTATGTAATTCTTGTTGCACAAATAAAATTCACCGTTTTCCTTTTAATAAATTATGTCTAACTAGTGATGCTCCACTAAAAACAATATTCAGTGATTTATGAGGCCCATCACCTGTTCTTTCCATTGACAGGAAATGCTACTACTGTATTTTTATTGATCAATTTATAAAATATACATGGTTGTATACTCTTAAAAATAAAAATGAGGTTCGAGACATTTTCTTCAAATTTCATCCATTAATGGAAAAACATTTTAATACCAAAATCTTGTCCCTTTATACTGATGGTGGAGGATAATACAAGAGTCTTGATCCATATCTCACTTCTCACGGCATTGAACACTTAGTATCACCTCCTTACACCCCTCAAAGAGTTGCCATAGCCGAAAGCCGCCATTGTCATATTATTGAAACTATTAAAACTCTTTTGTATGAAGCCTCCTTACCTGCATCTTTTTGGTCCTTTGATGTCTAACATGCTGTTTATTTAAAAGTAGATTACCTACACCAGTTTTACAATATCGGTCCCCTTTTGAAAAGCTATTTGGTGGCCAACCAAACTATGAATCCTTAAAAATTTTCGGCTTTTTATGTTACCCTTGGCTTAGGCCCTATAATACCCATAAACTTGAACCCAAGTCCACTCCTTGTGTTTATTTGAAATTTTCACATACCCATTATTTCCATCTTTGTTTTAATCCCATTAGCTCTAAATTTTATATATCCAGAGATGTTAACTTTGTTGAAGATAATTTTCCATTTAAAACAATATTCTCAAATATTCACCATCACTTCTCATCTCTCACATGGGAAATCACGGATGAAATCTCTGCTGCTCCACCCAATCCACCCAACTCACTGGACTTGTACTCACTTTCATAACCCATCCACATCTCGAACACTCGAAACAACCATCAATCGACCCCGTTCATCTCCTCTGACCTACAACAAGGGAGCTCTATAATCTTAAGTAACTCACAATCTCCTTCATCTAATTTACAAACCCCATCTCAACACATCTAACCTATCCCATCAACCCAAAATCCACTCCAACCTTTCCTCATACATGCCACCATCGCTCAACCATACAGCCATCTAACTCATTACCTCCACCACCTAGCCACTCCACCATAAGATCTTAAAACAATATTTTTCGTCCTCGCAAGCCATTTGATTATTTTGCCTATGTTTCCATTTCAATAACACCTCACACTTTTAAACAAACACAAAAACATGCAGAATGGAGGTTAGCAATGAAGGCTGAATTTGATGCATTAATTCAAAATCAAACGTGAGAATTGGTTTCCCCAAGTTCTAACCAAACTATTGTTTATTGTAAGTGGATTTACATGATTAAACACAAAGTGGATTGCTTGATTGATCGATATAAGGCTCGTTTAGTTGCCAAAGGCTTCACACAATGCCCTGGCATAGATTACCACTCCATATTCAGTTCGGTTATAAAACCCACAACAGTTCAGGGTATTCTCTCCCTTGCTATTCAGAATAATTGGGTGTTGAACCAGTTAGAAGTGAATAATGCTTTTCTCCAAGGCACCCTTGAAGAAGAAGTCTTTATGAAGCAACCCCCTGGATTTAAAGATTTTACTCATCCAACTCATATTTGTCGTTTATGCAAGGCTATCTATGGACTTAAATAGGCACTGTGTGCTTGGTACAATGACCTCACTTCACATCTTCTCTCCATGGGCTTCACTAAATCCAAATCAGATTCCTCCCTCTTTGTTTGGCATCAATTTGGAACAATTGTATATCTACTTGTCTATGTGGATGACATTATCCTTACTGGTAATCATACGACAGCTGTTAAATAGGTTATCTCTTCCCTAGCATCTCTTTTTTCTCTCAAGGATCTTGGTCCATTAACTTACTTTCTTGGTATTGAGGTTCATCAAAATGACAAAGGCCTGATTCTGTCACAAACAAAATATGTTTTAGAACTTCTTCATAACCTGAATATGCAAGATTGCAAGGGTGTTTAAACACCCATGAGTTCTACTAAAAGTCTGCAGCTTGACAATGGCTCTCCTTCCCATGACGCAACTGAGTACAAGAAAGTAATTGGCAAACTTCAATACTTATCCTTTACTAGGCCGGATATCTCTTTCTCTGTCAATAAGTTATCTCAGTTTATGCATGCTCCCTTTGAATCTCACTGAAAGGCCGTCAAGAGACTACTTCATTATCTAAATCTCACAGCTTATTATGGCCTTCGATTCACTTTCAGTCATCATCTTAAGTTATCCATGTACATCGATGATGACTGGGCTAGCAATCTCACTGATCGAAGTTCAACAATAGGTTATATTCTCTTTCTTGGTGTTAATCCTATTAGCTGGTCTTCCAAGAAGCAAACAATGATTGTCCGATCATCAACAGAAGCTGAATATCGAGCTGTTGCAAGTGCTTTTGATGAAACAACTTAGGTCAAAAATCTACTCAAGGAGTTTGGTTTTAATATCTCTACACCCCCCACCATTTATTTTGACAATTTAGGTGTCACTTAACTTTGTCATAATCCTGTTCTCCACAGCCAAATGAAACATGTAGCTGTTGACTTCCATTATGTCAGGGAACAAATTCAAAAATAACAGCTGGTTGTCACTCATATATCCAGTCCAGATCAACTTTTTGACACACTAAACCACTTCCAAAGGAATCTTTTCATCGTTATCTACCCAAGCTAGGTGTTATTCCATAATCTCTATCTTGAGAGGGGTATATTAGCATGACAGCTATTCTTACCTTAATGAGTTGATCCTCTGCTGATATTTAGCTCTTAATTTTATATTTCCTATTATTGTGTTCCTAATTTTATGGTGTATTTTAATTTGGTTGATTTCTTTTCCCTTATTAGCATCATGTATAGATTCTCTGTTGTATGTATTTATACACCTTTTCAATAAAATAAAAATCATCCTTCAACTCATACTCTTCTTTGTTTATAATTGTCACATCTTTCAATATTGTTTTCATCATCAAAAAACTGAACATCATAATAACATAAATCATGAAAAATTAAATAATATATATTCAAAATTTCAAATGCATGATTTATAATTTTAATCTTTTAAAAATCTATTTATAAAAGAGAAAACATCATAAAATATGCATTGTTAGAGTAAATAATATCCCTTTATTTAGTTTTCGTTTATCTATCTGTTACAATATAAATCCAGTAGCTGTCAAACTTATCTCAACAGCTTTGGCTCCATATTCTGTATAAATAGTGTACTCTGTATACATAATGATATGAATCATCTTTATACAAATACATCAATATCTCCTTAAGCCTCACAACTAACATGGCATCAAAGCCTGACTTCAAAACTATGACTGCTTCCTCAACTTTCTCTCCCGCACCCACCATCTCATCTACACACATATTTACTATTAAAGTTAAACCGACAAATTTTCTTGCATTGAAAACTTAATTTATTCCTATTCTAAATTATCAAAACCTGCATGGATTCATTGATGGAACACTCCCTGCACCTCCAAAAATAATTGCATCAGATTTTGACCCTTCCCAACAAATTTCAAACCCAGATTATCAAGAGTGGTTTAAGAAGGATTAGCATCTCCACTCCTGGCTGCTTTCTTCTCTCTCTAAAGATGTCTTCTCATATGTTATTGGTATGAAATCCTTTTTCCAGGTTTGGCAAGCATTGTCAAATACTTTTTGTGCTATTTCACAAAACAAACAACTCCAATTACACATTGAACTTCAAGAACTCAAAAAACATGATCTCTCAATTACTAAATTTCTTCAAAAGGCTAAGTCTCTTGCTGATGAATTAAGTGCTGCTGGATGCCCCATATCCACAGCAAAATTTAATGCGATTATTTATTGTAACGTAGGCACTGAATTTCACCCAGTAATCACAACACTAAATTTATATCCAGGACCTGTCACTTTCTTTGATCTTCATGGACAACTTGTTGCTCATGAAATCCGTCTTAAAAATATTCATGAACCCATTGCCAATATACCCCTCAAATCCAATCCACCTCTACTACCTACTCCAACCTTCACAAACCAATTTTGCCCTTGACCTCCCAACTCCAATTCCCGACCATTTCAACCCAATCACCATGCTTTTCGTGGCTGCAATGTAACTTGTCAGATTTGTGGTAAACCCAACCAAAATGCCTCTATTTTTCGTCGTCGTTATCATCGTGAGAATAACATCCCACATCAGCCACCTTTTTCTTCTTCTTCCATCCGCACTTTCTCTTTTCCAATAGCCAACTATTCCACCACCACTCCTCATGCTACTCAACTTGTTTCTTGGTTTCTAGATACAGCTGCCAATTACCACATATCCCCTGACCTTTAGAGTTTGGCTTCCGTTAATGAGTATCATGGACATGATCAACTTCATGTTGGTAATGGTCAAGGCCTTCAAATAACTCACACTGGTAATGGTATTCTTCACTCTCCTCATGGCAATTTAAACTTGAATAATATTCTTTGTGTTCTATGCATTACATCTCACCTTTTATCTATTAAAAAATTTACAGCTGACAACTCTTGTTTCTTTGAATTTTGGCCATCTTTTTTTGTCATCAAAGACCAACACACCAAGAAGATTCTGATGCAAGGTCCAAATGAGAATAAGATCTATCAACTTAAAGCAATCAAGCGTGCCATGGTCGCCACCAAGTCTACTCTTGATGACTGGCATCAATGTCTCGATTATCCTAATATTTCAAAGCTTTCTTCTTTACTTCATAATAAACATATTTCTAGCTCCAATAAATTTTTGAGTCCGTGTTCTAGTTGTTAGTTAGGCAAGTTATCTAGAGTTCATTTAGCTTCTGTTCCCCACTCTAGCACTACTCCTTTTGATATTATTTATTCTGATGTTTGGGATCCAGCTTCTATTCAATCCAAATTTGGACATCGTTATTTTGTTATTTTTATAGATGATTTCACCAGCTTTAGCTGGGTTTACTTTCTCAATAACAAAAATGATGTCTGCTCTACTTTTCTGAACTTTGAACAAATGATTTCACACCAGTTTAATCAAAATATTCGCGCTTTTCATTCTGATTGGGGTGGCGAATTCCAATGACTACATATTTATTTTAACAAAGTTGGCATCCTTCACTGCATTGCTTGTCCTTATACTCATGAGCAAAATGGTACAGGTGAACGCAAAATTTGCCACCTTGTAGATACTGGCTTAACTCTGTTAGCTTATGTAAAACTTTCCTTAACATTTTGGAATTATGCTATTGAACAAAGTGCAATGTTAATTAATGTTCTTCCATCCAACGTGCTTAAAAGTGCATCTCTATCACCTAATTCTCTAGACAGAGATCACATCATGGTAAGCCCCTATTAGATGGTAGTTCCATGGTTCTAAAGATGCATGAGATGTTCGCCAGCGTAGAAAGAAAGAACCCAAAACTCCTAATTCACTCAAGGGTCACCCAGAGGTTTTTTCATTGCTTTTTTGCTAACGACATCATTCTCTTCGCAGAAGCCAGATTGATAGCTTTCAACCACTTGGAGGGACTATGCATCACAGTCTAACCAACCGCGCTTTAGACACCGACAGAGAATGATCAAAGAAAGGAATCAGTTTAGTCAACTTCGCCCATTATGCTCCTTTTTAACTAGTAGGGGATTCCTCTAGGTAGGAAGTAGAGTTAACCAGCCTTCACTTTCCAGCAAGACCGAGCGCGGCCATCAACCAACCTCACCAGTTGTTATTTCGCAAAGATCCTAATTATCTGGCCTTTAAGCCTTTTGGATGTGTTATTTACCCTATCTTGTATCCTTATAATTCAAATAAATTTAGTTTTCATTTTTCTCAATGTGTCTACCTAGGAAATAGTCCACTTAATTCTGCTTATAGGTATCTCAATCCCGATACTGGTCGCATCTATTTGGCTCGCCATATCTAGTTTTATGATAAGATTTTACCATCTGTATCCACTTCCTCATCCACCACCTTGTCCCCAACCGACACTTCTTGGTTGCAAGTAACGACTGGTTCCTATTTTTCACAGGATTCTTCATCGGCATCCATTTTGGGTAAGACTCCTACTCCATCTTCATCTCCTTATCCTTATCTACAATTCAATCATCGCCCTTATCTCCTCCCACTCTATCTCTTCATCCAGATACAACTTATCCAAACCCATCCTCATCCCAACCCACCTTATCCACTACCAATCCCATTATTTCACTTGTTGTTAATCTTACACAATTTTTTGCACCTACCACCACTTCCCTAAACCCACCATGTGTTCACCATATGAAGTTTAGGCCCTCCATTATGACATGTAAATAGGCCCATATAGTTATCTCCTCTTCCAGGCCCACCTCTTCCTCCTCACCTCCAGTGGAACCAAAAAATACTACTTAAGCAAAATGCTATAGTGAGTGCTTGATGCTATGCAGTGTGAGCTAAATGCCTTGATTCAAAATCAGACTTGGACTCTTGTTCCTCGACCACCTGACAAAAATATCATTGGTAATAAGTGGATTTTTCGGATTAAGCAACACTCTGATGGGTCTATTGAGCGATACAAAGCACATCTTGTAGCCAAAGGTTACTTTTAACAATAAGGTTTAGACTATAAAGAAACCTTCTCTCCTGTTGTTAAGTTCTATACCATTCATATTATTTTATCCATTTCCACTGTTAACTCATGGCTTCTTAGGCAATTGGACATCTCTAATGTCTTTCTCCATGGTGTCCTTGATCTTGATTTTTATATGGAACAACCAAGTGGTTTTTGTGATCCATCTAAATTTGATTTTGTGTGCAAGCTTCACAAGTCTTTGTATGGACTTAAACAGGCTCCGTGTGCTTGGTTTTAGTGACTGTCAGAGTTCCTTATTCACCTTGGATTTCGGTCTTCCCAGTCAGACCACTCTCTGTTTGTTCTTTCTCAAAGCTCCTTACACTTTTATATCCTTGTATATGTAGCTGACATTATTCTTTCATGTTCAGATCCAGGCAAGATAAATGGGTTTTTGCAGCACATCAAATCCCAATTTCCTATTCAGGATCTTGGCCCCCTCAATTATTTTCTTGGCATTGAAGTCACCTCTACCGCTCTCAGACTTCTTCTTTCCCAACAGAAATATATTGATGAGCTATTAACTGAAACAAATATGCAGGATTCAAATACTTGTGCTACTCCTATGGCCACCACTCCCAACTTGAGCAAGTATTCTGGTTTCTTACTTGCAGGTCCTGTCCCTTTTTGCTAGATTATTGGATCATTACAGTACCTCACTATGATAAGACCCGATATTGCCTTTAGTGTCAATAAATTGGCACAATTCATGCACTGTGCTACGGATAGTCACTTGCAGGCTTGTAAAAGTCTATTTCGCTATCTTAAAGCCACCAAATCCTACAATTTGTTCATCTCTAAGCACTTATCTCTCAATATCCATTGTTTCTCTAACAGTGATTGGGATGGATGTCCCGATAATTGTCGCTCGAAAAATGGTTATCTCATCTACTTGCTTACAAATCTCATACGTGGTGCTCTAAAAAGCAACTTACTATAGCTCGTTCTTCCACTGAAAGTGAGTACAAGGCTATGGAAAATACTACAGCTGAAGTAATATGGGTCACTACCCTTCTTTGTGAACTTGGCTATCCCGTTTCTTCTTCTATAACCCTTTGGTGTGACAATGTCAGTGCCATCTACTTGTGCTCCAATCCAATCTTTCATGCCAGGACCAAACATGTGGAAATTAACTATTATTTTATCTGAGATCAGGTAAAGCGTGGTCACTTAAATATTAAATTCATTTCAAGTGATGATCAGGTTGCTGATATTATGACAAAACCATTGGGTTTATCTCTTTTTGAACTGCATCAGAACAAGCTTCGCCTATGCTCCATACCAATATCAGCTTACAGGGGTGGGGGCTATTAGAATAAATAATATCCCTTTATTTAGTTTTCATTTATCTATTTGTTACAATATGAATTCGGTAGCTGTCAAACTTATCTCAATAGCTCTGGCTTCATACTCTGTATAAATAGTGTACTCTGTATACATAATGATATGAATCATCTTTATACAAATACATCAATATCTCCTTAATCCTCACAATTAACATGCATGATGATCTTCTGCCAATTCTGCGTCATCATCTGCTCTATCTTGTTAGAAGTCATAATATTTTTGAAATATATTATTACGAAACTGCTCATTTAAGATAATAGAATAAAAATTATAAAAAGATTAAGATATTAAACATTATAATAAATGAAATTGATAAAAATATTAAATTTACCTGAGAGCTATAAACTAAATCTAATTTATGTGAAAGTCCAGCAATTGTATCAATAATTGTTTTGAAATTAGTGTTAAAATAAACTATCTACACCGGACTCCACATAACTCCTCAAGCTTTTGATTTCTTTTCTCATTTTGTCTTGCTTTTTATACATCAATTTCGTCTCTTTTCCTAAATCCAATTCATCGAATTTTTCTAGAGCCTTTATGTTTGGAAGAATAAGCTATACAAATAGGCAGAGTTGGAGTCTTCTCATCATCATTATCATCTAATGCTACATCATCATCAGCAATTCTCTTCTTAACTCTTTTTTCAAACATGCCATCCAAGTCTAACTTTTTCCTCTCATGTTCATTTAGCAAGATAGTTTTCGATTTCAAAGTAGCAAAAAAAAAAGAGATTACAGATTAGTTTCATAACCATGAATGTATATTATGAGGCTAATTGAGTTTGTATATTTTCTACTACTTATAAAATCTTAGCTTAATCCATTTTAATGTTGCCAAGTACAGTAGATAATTAATAGTTCATAAATAATTTATGTTATATTAATTATTTAGATTAATGTTGCCAAGTACAATCGATAACAGTTCATAAATAATTTATGTTATATTAATTATTTAGATTAATGTTTCCAAGTACAGTAGATAACAATTCATAAATAATTTATGTTATATTAAGTATTTAGATTTATGAGGATGAATCTTATATAGGAAATAATTTTTCTGCCTTCTTTTCAAATTAGCTACATATGCAGTAGTATTATCTTAGAATCCTTTGGGTTTTTCAATCTACTTTTACTTTCAAATATTCGGTGATATTTTGACAACACTCATAAAACCAAACTTGGAATGCATAAGCAAACCCAAAAACTCTACATATTGAAACATTCCCTTTTTTTATCGGGCCTAGCCCTTTTTCGAATTAACTTTTATATGAGACTAGTAATTGTAAGTTCAAACACCTTTTTAATTTCCTTATGGAAAATCCTCAAAGTCTCCAACATCAATAAAATCAATATCCTCCTTAGTAACAATTTTATGATTATTATGAGCCAGTAGAAAATAATATATAAAAAATAACACTGCTAACTTCACAGCATCACCATCATTGTCACAGACATAAAACAATTGGAAATTAATTGCTTGTATGGTTTCTTACAACTAGCAAAATATTTATCAACCAATGTAGTACTTTGAGGTGTCATGTTCGTCCTAATCTTTCCGTTACACTTTAAACCAGTTATGAGTGCAAAATTCTTTTAAACCAAATCTCAAGTCCACTCCATCATGCCTTAAGAAAAACTTTTTATCATTGTTAGTATATATTTCTCTTAGGAATAGCGAAGGAAATAGTTGACCATGAAGAACTATTTCGGGCATATCTAAAAAGTACCGAAAATATGTTTTCCTAAATTTTTCAAGTTGTTTTGTATTCAGCCTATTCTTTATGACATACACAACGGTAGAATTCATGCAAAAGTGGAATCGAACAATGTGAAAATCATATTTTTTCACACCAAAATCTCCAACCTGAAGAAGAATATAATTTATATAACAATAATAATAGACCAAATCGTATATAAGTACAATCACAATAAATATAAAGTACACACACAATATATATCAAATACACGCATAATATATAGTTAACAATGTATATCAAGTGTACACATAATATGCATCAAGTACATATACTATATACAGTAATTGCATGCACTGTATACAATAAGTATATAAAAATTACAATGATAAAATAAACATATAAAGAAACATTGTACTAAATCATATTAATTGTATATTAAAATTACATAATATAATACATTTAAAATGTAAGGAAAAAGATAATTACCATTATTTTTTTGGGATATGAGAACCATAATGCAATTTTTCACTTGCACTACGATTTCTCTTCTTCTTTCTTATGGTCATTAAATCAGAGTTAGCATCTAAATTTTTTTGTTTTATTAATATCTTTATTGCCATTTACTTTCTTTATATTCTTGATAATTTGGGAGACGCTTCTAGATCGAGGAGAAGAACTTAATCGAGTCATTTTAGATAAACAAATTCAAATCACATCATTTTCAAAGGTGAAACAAGAAATCAAACATCAATCATAGTTTTTCTTGCTCAACCTGCATGATTAAAACAACCCCATCTCACCTTTGAAAATGCAAATGTGACAAACCAAAAAAATTAAGGCGTTAAGATTGATAAAATAAGTGTAGGTACTTTAACTCTTATCAAATTTTTTTAATGATGAGAGAACAATAAAATAAAAAAAATACTCTTTTATTTTTAGGGAAAAGAAAAATTTAAAATTAACATAAAGGTTTTATATTTTTCCTCATTTTTATTTGAAATACATTAACATTCATCGATTTAATATAATATATGCAAGTCAAATAATGTACCTTAATTTTAGTCTAAACTAAATATGTAAACATAATAAAGGCATAGCTGAATAGGATAAATATGTAAACATTCCATATGGCTGGAATTGCTAATATTTCTCCTTGACCTGATGCTAGGATTTATCCTTAACATAACATTCTTATTTCCTTATATACTAGTATCATCTAAGTTAAAAATAATAATCGTATTTTAAAATATATATAATTTAGAGATTATAATTTTTTTGTTCAACATGCATGATTAAAACAACCCCATCTCACATTTGAAAATGCAAATGCAAAACTGTATAAGAAACGAACAAGGAAACATATCAACTATTATTTAATTTTTTTTCTTCTCGAAATAAAATACTAAATCTAAGTCTAAGAACAGTAAGAAAATTTTTAAAACTTGTCAAGCTGAAGAAATTTTCTCACCAGGATTACACTCTATCAAGAACCCATCACATAGAAAATTAGAAAAACCTATTCAATTAGCCATTCTCATTGAGAAGCCAAATAGAATATCAAGTAGAAAGGAAGAAAAACAAAATCAGATTTAGAGTACCAAAATACACTAAGATTTTCAAAGATTTTAGTAGAAAGATTAGAGAGAAAATAATTTGTTGAGCAAATTTCAAAGAAGGAGAGTAATGCCGGTAGTCTTAGTATCTGTAGCGTCGAATAGTAGTTGTTTGGTCTCAAAATCAATGGAGACGTAGAGTAGCCGATAATTGGAGAGGCTGGAACTATAACGTCCCTGGATGGCCGCTTGCCGATATTGTCCGCTTTGAGCCTTAGCCCTTACGATTTTATTTTTGGGTCTCCCCAAAAGGTCTCGATAAGGGAGAGGTATCCATAGCCTTATAAGGACTACTTCGTTCTCCTCTCCAACCGATGTGGGATACTTTGACTGAATTCACCTATATGTGAGAGCCTTTGACTGACTTCACCCCCCTAAGGAGGCTCAGCGCCCTCGCTGACACATCAGGCCCGGCCCATGGCCAATGACACCGACTTTGATACCAACTAAATGTCACACCTTTCACATAACAGTCTTTTCCTACGTAAAATTAGCCAAAAACGGTAAATTTTTTTAGATCATATCATCCTGAGTGTAGATTCCTTTCATATCTTAAATTAAATCAAGACTTGATGGCTTCTTTGCACTCCATTAAATCCAACATAAGGATTTGACATTTTCTTTCTGACAATGTCTCAACAAGAGTCAGATTCTACTATAGATAAATACTTTTCACAGTCATTATCACAATCCAATACACTTTACCATATCCATTCTTTCAATATCTGAATTATCCACTCTGACTGACCACACAAATATTCTCTTTCAGAACTATTGTTCTTACCCGATGTACAATATAGGTTTCACTTATATTCCAGCTAATAATGCTCCATCTGGAGTCAACTTAAACTAATATTCATGGCTTAAAGAATTGAAAACCTTATCATTAATCATTCATACCAATTCTTTTGACATACACATTTAAGTACACTCACATTACCCAAATACTTACCATACTTTTTCAACATCTCAAAATATATCAGATGATTACTACTTAAATCCTTTAAGATGGATCGAATTAAAGGTGAATGTAGATGATATCGGTAGAAAAAAGAGTAAAAGTAGACAATGGTACAGAAATAGGGAGGTGAGAAAATAGGAAAATGAGAGTGAAAATAGAAAAACACGGTGAGAAAATTAAAAGTGGTATATAAAAATGGTAGTTTTGAAAATAAAAAGTTCTATAATTGAAATTAAAAATTTAAAATGTTGTATTAATGAAAGAATTAGAAAAGCATTTATTTTTGTTATTTTTTTGTGTATATTTATGTAAAAATCCCTATATATTTGGTATCAAACTATTGATGCTTTTTTTTGCAATTTAATTTCTCATATTTATTTTTAGAATTCAAAATTTTAGTATAAGAAAATTATTTTAACTTTTTGATTTCATTATACATCTAAAAATTAATGTCACAAGTTAAAAATTATATAATGTCGAGCTTTATATCAATTTTATATATTAAAAAATATAAAATTAAGAAAGTGATATAAAAAATACTTATTTTATCGAATTCATTAATCATCCAAAATTATTGTGACAGTTGAGAATTAAAGTTTGAAATTGTAATTATTTTTTTCATTTGATCGGTAGTCGAATTTCACTTTTTTCCGTCCGGAAGTATACTATCAAAAATTATTGTGACAAGTTAAATATTGGCATTATATGCGAGTTCTATCTCATTCCCGCATTTTATAGCTAATGGTTAAAAAAATAAAAACATATATCGTGTGAAAGTCACTAAAATGAACAGCTGCTGATGGATTCAATAGTTCAGCGTGCAAAACAACAGCGTGGTAGATCCTCTATATATTTTTACATGCTGCAACCTTCTACAACAAGCATGAAGTTGATTCTTTTGTTCATTTGAAGAATTACAGTTAAGACTCCCTAAGATATCCTGAAAAACAACAAGAAACTCTGAGTTAAATCATTACAAATTATCACGCTTTGATGCGCCTTAGTGCCAGGTAAGCTAATAATCGATACCCCACAAACATGAATAGGAGAACACCAACACAAACTACGGGGCTAATTTGGCCTCCAACATCCTCTTCAAGAAATTTGCAACTAGCTTTATCTCTGTCATGAATATTCCAGCAATTCAACAATGACGAAAGTTGCTTACCTTCGCCATATTGCACGCTAATCAGCAGCCTATAACTGTAGAATGTAGTTGAAATGTACTTAACCCAAGTCATACAAGATGGAACCTTGTGCACATAAAATCCTCCTGTTAACACAAATGCTAACATTGTCACTGTAGCTATAGTTGAAGCTTGTTTTGCATCCATGATAGCCGCACCTAAAGCAAGGCCAAGCCCCTGAGAGACCAGCACGTACCCAGCAGAACCAACAGAGTTAACAGAAAAGCCACTAAGTCAGGTTTTAAACCAGTCATCCAATAAGCCACGGTGAGAAAAATTGTGGGGAGAATCAGCTCCATTGGCAAGTCTCCGACTATCCTTGACATGAAATAGGAAGAAAGTGTATACATACCGGAGCCTTTTCTTTCATAAAAATAGCCGTTCTTGTGGAAAGGCAAAGACAGAGTTAAAAGAAGGGAAAACTCCCCAAAAGATAGATATGAAGAAAAGGAGACCTAATCGATCTTGAATGTCCCTAAAATCAGAATGCCACCACATTAGGCCGGCTAATAATGCAGCTGCAAGTACTTGGAAGACTCGAAGAGTATTGAACGACTCGTGCTTTCGTTCTTTGAGGCTTCTTTGAAGAAGAATGCTGAATTGGTGGAACCATGTAGCTAAGTCAATTCTGTTGCAGCATCTATTTTTATTGGAAGAATGGCTTCCAATTACAGTTGTCTCTTTTGCTGGAGTCACCGTGGACTCCATGCACGCGGCTTTCACCCTAGGAGCTAACAAGCTGTTGTAGGAAGCGGCAAGAGTCTGCTTTACATTGGCTTATCTCTTTCGCTTACGCCATCCATTTGGGAGACACCTGCATTTAAGCCAACCAAAGCCTTAAAATCTGTTTTCAGGGGTCGTTTTGGTCCACATTGATCGTATGCTAGACAGAAATATAAGAAAATTAGATAGATTATATATTATTTTTAAGTTCACGACGAGCCAAAAAATATTCAAAGGTGATCATAATCAGCCAAATCCAAAATGTAGCAAATTTTAGACTTCTGTAGCTTTGACAACTAGCATGTGATGTGATGCATAACCAGACAGAAAGATCAAGCCGTTACAAAAAATTTCCAAGTCCTTTGCAATGATGTAAGCATATATGTATAATGTCCAATAAATAGGTCAAAAAGAGAGTGAAGTTTTCCCTTTTTAGCAGAAACTTGGCAGTTTTCTCTCGTGTATTACGCATATCATCCCAATTCATATCATGTATCTAAGATTGAAGAAATAATTGAAATACTTCATTCGTCCCATTTTAAGAGATATTTTTTTCTATTTTAGTTTATCCTACTTCAAATGTCATTTTTGAAATTTAAGGAATCTGTTTATATGTATATCCTATTTATTATAGAACTTATAAAATATTTCTCTTTCTTATTACTCTCTACTTTAACTAAAATTAAATGAAATTCTTGAAAATATAATGGATATTTTTATTAATTATTATAATTTTTTTTTATAAAATTGAGATCTTTTAATTATTTCTTTAATTCACGTGAAAAATAGAAAAAATATCTCTTAAAATGGAATAGATGGACTATTAAATAATACTTTCAAACTGTTATGGATTGAAATTCGTAGGACCTAATGACTGAACTACTCCACTGATATCCCCTAGCCTCATATGACGAGACCCCTCAATGGGTATAAACATTAACAAGGACAACAGTTACCGTGGCGCATAATTAACACTCTACCATGACTACTATCAAGCATTTGTGATCCTAACCATTAATGACAACACAGAAAAAACACTATAAAAAGGATATAAATTCCTCATAGTCCTTGTGCTCGAATCGTTCTCTAGAAATCTCTCATATATCAAATTCAGTACCAAATTTTAGAGAATCACATAAGCGTTAGCAATATATTTTGGATTATGATGCAAGAGGGATTAATTTGTGCACATTTTTAATATCTTTTTAGTAAGAAAGCCAAAGAAATTTGGAACAAACAAGTCCATGCATCTTAGCTATACCTAAATGTAATTAAATATTAATATTAGGGACATAGTATTCTTGGAATCTCTTAGCAAAGTAAACTAAGACAAGTATTCGGACAAGTGGAGTGCTTTTTCTTTTTTTCAAGAAGCAAAAAAGTGTGAGGCAAGAAGGTGATCAAGAAGCAAATATCACTGTTAAACAATATCAAGAAGCAAATATCACTATTAAACAAATAGTTAGCTAGTTAAATTCTAAGAAACGACAGCCCTTGCGTGTCGTGCACGCCATTGGACCCTTCAGGCAATAACAATAAATAAACAACAAGAAAAACAAAATAAGACATCGTTGCATGTGAGATTTGCTGAGACGGAACAAACACATTTAGTAGGAAACGCACCATGGATTAAGAAATGAATTATAGTGTAATTAGTTTAATGGAAGAAAGATTTAGTGATATAAAATAGCATATGAAATGACTAGCAATGGCTAACAAAAGCTGACCAATCTTTGTGGTAAGGTGGGAGTCCACTAATGTTGGTGCTGCCACTTAGGTTCATGCCACTACTTCAGTTTTCTTTGCTTTAATTTTTACTTATTTAAATGTGATATATTTTAATCTTTCTTTTTGAAAAAAAAAAAATCAAAGTTACTTTTGCAACTTTTAAGGGGAGAATTTCAATAGAAAATGCAAAGCAACCCAACACGTGTAAGTCTTCAAGGCATACTGAGTTCAAGATTTGGAAAGAGAAAGGAAAAAAAAGGCCACAAAGCAAGGAAGAGGAAGCTTTCAAGACTAAAGAAATCAATTTATAAAAATAGGAAGGTCAAAGTTTTTGACATGTGTAATTATGCATGAGAGTGGCTTTGGATATATAGAAAAAGAAGAATGGGGAAATAGAAATTAAGTATCGACCGCTCAAGTATTGTATTGACAAGCTAGAAAGTAAGATATACAGCAGTTTTGATGCTGCAAAACAAGAAAAGATTTGTATGAATAGGAAAATCACTATTAGTACCTGACAGAGGCAGCTAATAAGGATCAAAGAAATTGGCCATTATCTATAACCAAGCGTCACTACTAACCATAAAGTCACAAATCAAGATGTAATACATAATTTGTCAACAATCCCTCTAAATAATAATGCCACTATAAAGGACAAAACAGCAATCAATTTGATCATGAAAGAAGAAAATGCATCAAGTGGAAAAAAAATTTAATTAGGTAAGAAACAAGTGGATCAAGGTTAAGCTTTTCAATCAATTTGATGATGTAACGGACCAAAATCTAATAATCAAGAGACTAATCGTCAAATTGTGCCAGATATTGATATTTAAACCCAATGGAGTTGACTTGAGCAGTATGTCTAATGGCATGACTAAGGAGAAAGAATATGAGCCTATAATTCATATACTTGTACTCTCTCCCAAGATGCTAATTTGCCACATAACACTAATTAATTGGTTAGATTAAAAAAGTCGGACCGAATACCAAAAGTCATAAATCCAAAAAAAAAAAACAAATAATCAGTGTAAGTATAAGTTTGGATAACCATAATAATCACCTTTTTTTTAATTTATTTAGAAATCAAGAAAAAAAAAAAGGAAGGAAAGCAAGGAGATTCAACCACATAATATTATTATTGAGACTAGATAGCTTTCACTA